>CM063592.1:174110-271056 GCA_032356905.1 Salix exigua | reverse complement strand
ATTTATCTTTTTATAACATCCACAAAAATCTTGAGAATTAAGACCGTTTGGCATTATTACAGCAACCTTCCTTCAATTGAATTTAATTTGTGAGGCTTTATATATATATATATATATATAGTTGTAACTATGTTAAGAATTGAATTCTATTATAAATTAAATTCAAAAATAAATTAGAGGTATATTTTTATGATTTACTACCAAAAAAGAGAGAGAAATGTTAGTGAGCATTTTCCTTTTTCTATTAAAATATATTTATTTAAATTAGAACATATTCCATTTAGTAATTTTTCAATATTTATTTTGAAAATATTTTTCAAAAAAAGATATATATTTGTGTAAAACAAAGACACTCTTTCACTTTAAAAAGTAGAGTATACTTCTTTAAGAAAGTAAGTGTTGTTTAGACTCTTACAAGCAAGTTTGTCAATATCGTTCCGGTTGTCATTTTTTTTCTATTAAAATGAAATGTTCTAGTTTTGAAGCGTTTTGGTATGTTGTTTCGGGGTTGTACTATTCATATATATATATATATATATGAAAAAAATATTAATTTAATAAATATAATTAAAATTGAAGATAAATTAATTTTGAATCATACTATACTAATTTTCTTATAACAAAACTATGCTATTTTTATTTTTAACTATAATAATTTACTTAAATTGTTTTTTTTATCTACTGCCGATGGACAAGGAACAATATTATTTAATTGAGAATATTCTTCTTTTACATATCTCTTTCAAGTTTCAACTTTCAACTCTCTGCTCGAGTGGAGAATCATCTTTTACATCTTTGTTTCAAGTTTCAAATTTCAACTTTCAACTCTCTCCATTCTTCGCCTCCTCCCCCTTTCATTTCCGTGTCTTTCATTTCTCTCCTGCCAGTGACAAAGACAACGAAGAAGACTGTAGTTGTTGAAGATGGTGATGGCAACAACAAAAACTCATCAAGCTAAAAAACAAAATATTGATTTTGATTTTTGAGTTAAATTGATTTGGGAAAAGGGGATGCTGGGTGTTATTATGTTAAGCCATAAGCCTTAACTTAATTCATCTTTTTTTTCATGGCCGAAACAGCACACTCAGCATGATTCCGGCGTGTTCCGGCTGGAATTTTCGAAACGGACTGGAATTAAAATCGAGACAAAAACAACTATGTTTTGTCCCAATATAAAAATGTATCTCTTTCCTCTTTGCAACATTTTGGGCATGTGTATTTTAAGAAAATAATTTTTGATATTTTTATATTATTTTGATGCGTCATCCAAAATAATTTTTATTACACTTGTAAGTGGGCGCTGTATATACAAAAATAAAAATGAGTAAATCCGATTCCTGTTTTTTAATGAAATAATTAGGTGGTTTCTTTATTTTAAAAACCTAATATCAAGTCCTCATACTTTCATATTTGATTATAACTTAGTCTTTGTGTTGATTTTTCTTGACAATAATTATTTTTTTTTCAAAAAATAATTCTCCGATTTTACCTAATATAGACAAAAATAGAAGTGCGTTTGGAAAGGGAATTTATAACTTTAAAAAGAATAAACCGTCGACATTGCTTAAGGAATTAATGAACTTCTGCTATTAAAAACAAAACTACTAACCTACCAAATAAATAAAAATCACATGAATTAAACTATAATTTACTCAGATAAATATGTCGATTGCTGCTCTCTGTTACAAGCCAGGTACGTGATTGTATGAACATTAATTAAAGGATTAGCACAAATATAGATAGATAAATGCCAAGAACAACATGCACGTATTGAAGGTAGTTCGGAAAGCCACTATCCATTTTGATCGATGATTTCCATCAAGTTTCTTAAAACAAGTTTTAGAATGAATTTATACCCTTTAAATGTAGAAAACACAAAAGAACATGTCTTCTGGTCTCTGATTTTTTTAACAATAATCAAACACTGCCTATCAAAATCAAAATTTTAGTTTTGATTAATCAAACCCGGTGACTGCTACTTTTGAACTTCGATCCATCGATCATTGTTTGCTGGGATGGAATCAATGGCTTGTTGAATTCTTTTAAAGTTTCCCATGCCGGAATGATCAACAACCACGGTGACTGCATGCAACTTTTGACCCATTATTCCCAGGCTTACAGTCACTAACTTGGGAGATCCCGCGAGAAGCGACGGTGATCAAGGTGGCAAGGAAGATAAATCGTGGATGCTCCATCTTTTGTGAAATTGAACGGGGAGCTTTATATATATATATATATATATATATATATTCTTCGTGGAATATATATAGTTGAAATTGATAAATAAGGGGACTGCCATGCATGAGCATAATTATAGCTATATTAATTATAAATAAATGAATGAATGAGATGCCTTTTCAATTTTACCGTGCCTTGATTATTATTATTATTATTATTTTCGAAATTCTTTATTTTAATTTCTAAAACCTGTAAGTTAGGGGAGTCCAAAACTCATTTCAGTTTGTTTAAATTAAGCAAATATATTAAAAACCATAGCCTATAGATCGGCATATAAATATATATTAAATTCATGAGCAGGTTTTCGACCTCCTTACAGTAATTAATTAAGCAAATAATTAACATCAACACGGGCCATCCAAAACAGAGAGACATAAACAAGAAGAAATAATGTTCCAATACATGCCGATCAACAAAGTATCCCTGTCACCTTGCTTCCTGACATTCTTCTGCTTCCAGTGAAGATGAATCTTGTATTTTTCTTCACCGTCACCTTCCGTCGACCTGACCAGATGTATATCATGCTTGAATCCCGACTCCAAATCTTGAACAACAATAGGGATTTGTTCTTGACCATGGCTAATCATTCTGGACACAGTTCCTGCATCACAGTGCTTCAGAACATGGTCAAAAGCTTGCTCAGAACTTAGCTCAATGGGACCATAGCCTCCTATTTGATTCAGTGGCAACTCGACTTTGAGATCCCATGGAAAAAGCGACAAGGTTTCAGGGGGATGATCGCCGCCGCTGTTTTTCCTAACTTCTACCACATCGAAACTCAAGGGCCGAGGGCCATCGCCGTATAGCTTTTGCTGCTGCTCCTCTTCGGATTTTGGGAGCAGGAAGTGGTAAAACCTTCTTTTTTCCATTGCAAACAACAATGGGGTGTGTCTCTGTGAGGGGACAGATACTTATCTCTTAAAAAACAAAGGGAAGCCCTAGTTTTCGAGACTTGCAATTATTTATACTTATTTATAGCGATACCTGCGTGGTTATGATCATAGAATTAGTGATCTTGTAGAACATTAATATTGATGTTCAAATCATAATGAAAGATGTATGTGTAGTGGTATAGTAGGATGTGAACTCTATACATAGTTTATCTCTTCTAATGTGTGAAGAAGAAGATAATTACATAATTGTCAAGCTCTTAGTTTTTAGGATTCGGGACGTAATTTGCTGCGTAAAAGAATTCCATTTATTTTGCTGTAAATAGTTTTTATATAATTTCTGATTTGGTAGAGTTATTAATTACAATTTTAATTGGGCCTTAATTTTTTTAATCGGATAAGCTTAGATTTTAAAAATATGATATAATATTTTCCCAGACCTGGGCTTTTGTTTGTGATTTTTCAGGGCTTGGGCTAAAGTAATCGATATATTTTAATACTATCTCATAATATTATATGATATCTGTGTGCCACTGACCACTCGTAGAAAGCAAAGAAGCTATGTCCACAACCACAAATCTTCTTTATCATCTTCCATCAAAAGACTTCTCAACAGAAAACAGGCTAACCTCTCAACCTTCCCAGAAAACAATCTTAGACCTCTTAAACACCAAATGCAGCGGTTCACTTCATTATCTCAAGCAAGTCCATGCTGTGGCATTAAGGACAGGCCATTTTCAAGACCACTATGTGTCTGGTACCTTGGTGAAATGTTATGCAAATCCTCATTTTAGCAACTTGGATTTCGCCTTAAGGGTCTTTGAATATGTCCAAAACCCTAATGTTTTTGTGTTTAACATTATCATCAAAGGGTGTTTGGAGAACAATGAGCCATGTAAGGCCATATGGTGTTATTACAAGATGACGGTTGCACGTGCAAGGCCTAATAAGTTTACTTATCCGACATTGTTGAAGGCTTGTACTGTTGCAGAAGCAGCTGAGGAAGGGTCGCAGGCGCATGCTCATGTGATCAAACTGGGACTTAGTGGAGATGTGCATATAAGAAGTGCTGGGATTCAGATGTATGGAAGTTTTGGTGAGGTAGAGGGGGCAAGGAGAATGCTAGATGAGGACGGGAACTCAGATGTTATTTGCTTTAATGCAATGATTGATGGGTACTTGAAGTGTGGAGAGGTGGAAGCAGCTAAGGAATTGTTTTGGAGCATGGAGGATAAGAATGTTGGTTCTTGGAATGTGATGGTCAGTGGTATGGCAAAATGTGGCAAGATTGAAGAAGCAAGAGAGTTGTTCAATGAGATGAAAGAAAAGAATGAGATTTCTTGGAGTGCTATGATTGATGGTTATATCAAAGGAGGGTATTATAAGGAAGCTTTGGTGGTTTTTAATGTGATGCAAAGAGAGAAAATTAGGCCCAGGAAATTTGTTCTGTCTAGTGTGCTGGCTGCTTGTGCTAATGTCGGGGCTCTTGATCAAGGAAGATGGATTCATGCTTATGTGAATAAGAATTCAAACTCCTTTGATGCTGTTTTAGGTACTGCTCTGGTGGACATGTATGCCAAATGCGGGCGGCTTGATATGGCATGGGGTGTTTTTGAGAAGATGGAAAAGAAAGAGGTTTTCACCTGGAATGCCATGATTTGTGGGCTAGCTCTGCATGGTAGAGCAGAGGATGCAATTGATCTTTTCTTTAAGATGCAGAATCAGAATTTTAGTCCAAATGGGATAACTCTTTTGGGCGTCTTAAGTGCTTGTGCTCATTCAGGAATGGTTGATGAGGGTTTAAATATTTTGAATTGCATGGAAGAAGTGTATGGTATAGAGCCTGGGATGGAGCATTATGGGTGTGTAGTTGATCTCCTAGGAAGGGCAGGGCTCCTAGGAGAGGCAGAGGAGGTTATATATTCAATGCCAATGGAACCAAGTGCTGCTGTTTGGGGAGCACTTTTAGGGGCTTGTAGGAAACATGGAGATGTACAATTAGGTGAGAGAGTAGGGAAGATTTTGCTAGAATTGGAACCTCAAAATAGTGGTAGATATGCTTTGTTATCAAACATCTATGCAAGGGCTGGGAGATGGGATGATGTTGAAAATGTGAGGAAACTAATGAAGGAAAGAGCAGTCAAGACCAGCACTGGAATTAGCATGATTGACTTTGATGGTGTTGTCCATGAATTCAAAATGGGAGATGGATCACATCCGCAAATGAAGCATATTTATTTGATGTTGAAAAATATGATCAAGAGGCTAAAGATGGAAGGTTATTCACCAAATACTTCTCAAGTTTTATTTGATATTGAAGAGGAAGATAAGGAAGCTGAGCTGCAGTACCACAGTGAAAAACTTGCAATTGCTTTCGGATTGATTAACACGAAACCAGGAACAACTATCCATGTAGTGAAGAATTTAAGGATGTGCGAGGACTGTCATTCTGCCTTCAAGCTAATCTCTCAAGTCTATGATCGGGAGATAATCGTGAGGGACCGCGCTCGCTACCATTATTTCAAGACTGGAACATGTTCATGCAAGGATTTTTGGTGAGTTATGAAATACCAGAAGCATTATAGCATCATCGATGATAGGAAGCATGTCCAGAACAGAAGTTATGACCCAGGGACGGAATTTAGCTGTCATATATGTAAATGGAGGTAGCAGTTCCATAATCCTGATCCAGGTTCAGAAAAGATTACTATGCTCAAGTTTTTTAATCAAGCCCACCAAGTTTTAGCATATTGATTAGCATTCTTGGATATGATGATTACATTGAAACACTCACATTTTGATAGAAAAGTAACTCACTACAACTAGAATGTTTCCTTCTCAATCTGTCAGCAAGTATAGGATAATGAATGTTACTGCTGCATAACTTAAAATCTAGCATACAGGTTATAATGCAGGTACTTGCTTGCAGGAGGCCTATTGAACCTTCAAGTTTGGCTCCAGTTCTTAGATGCATTTTCATTTTTTTCAAATTGTTCTTTATCAATCCTAGAAAGCTAGAACTATACCACAGCAAGCACAATTTTCATGGCTTTTATTCAAACATAGTATAAAGCACAAAAGCACCAGCCTAAAGGCAAGACAACCATGACATGTAGATACAATACTAGAGCAACACGAGCACTTCACAGTTCAATTCCATAAAATACTTAGCTGTGTGGATCTTCAGAGTGCCCAATCCACGCTATATGCTATAATTGCATTGCTTTGGTTCATAATTGATCAACAGCCTTTCCTAGGCTGACAGTCATTGGTGAAGGAATGATGGGTTTCAGTAGATGATCCAGAAGGATTGCCATAGTTTCCATAACTGCTATTGGTCTCATCATCAGGACTGCCATTGTTGTTGCTAATAGGAACGCTAGCTGCGTTATCATTCTTGGTATCCACTGCTGGCACTGAGCCTGTCACATGATTACTATAGGTACTTGCTTTTCCTTGAGTATTTGGCTTAATATCAGTTCCAGCATCACCCTGCTGCACATTAGACAAAGGCTGCTTATCAATTTTTTCTGCAGTGATCTCCTTAAAAACAAGCCTCTTGGCATCAACTTGAAGATTCAAGAATGTCAGTCCTAGCACAAATATTACAGCAGTCGTCCTCATCATTAACCTGTAAATTTCAGACAACAGCAGATTGTCTGATTATGCAAGGTATTAAGATTAGAAAATAATTTACCTTAAACTGAAATTAACTAAAAAAAAAGTCTCTCTGACAAGTCGACGTACCTCTTATTCCTTTCTAGTTTGATCATTGGTTGATGAACATTGCTTCAAGGAAGCAAATATATAGAAGAATCAGTTTTTGCATAATCATGATTAGTGGGAAAGTAGGATTAAAATGTGAGCACTATAAGTATAATGAAAGTAGTGAAATGATTACAGATTCACAATATTCTGGTCTTATTGGAGTGTGCATTATAGGGCTCAACTAATAAGTGCAGCACCAAAATATACAGTTTACTGCACTATGTATTTACTAGCTAACATTAGCATGATTATTGATTGATGGCATAACAATAAGATCTTTAAGAGTTTGAAAAACGAAAGCATGCATCCTGCATATGCTCTAGGTAAATTGTAATTATGGGGTCATAAAGTTGATCTGATTGCTGAGACAAGGACCCTAATAGGTAAACATGGAGCTGAAAATTGACCTTTGCTTCTGTAAATGTAGAGAAATCAGGTTCTCAAAATGAACTGGACCTAGTTAGTCTATCTATGCTCACCCTCGGCTACAGCCCAAGTCACCAAATAAGTATTGGGCTAACCCTAGCCTCTTAACCAGCCCTTAATCCCCACCCTTTGGAACCATAAAAAAAAAAAAAAAAAGAGATTATCTGGTATTGCCTAGTTTTTGTTTGGTATTTTTTAAAATTATTTGGCTAGTCCAGTAATAATGTCTTTAATCTTTATACTTATCTTGTATATATAAATGAATTTTTTTTAACTACAATCACAAAAACCACAATACAAAAAAAAAAAATCAATGTCGCACAAATAAACTAAAAAAAACAGTTCCACACAGCTGAAAAAATAGCTGAATCCAAAACTCATTCTCCTTTCTCGACTGCCCTCAAATGTCCCTTCACAAAAACTAACTCCAAAAATGACCAATTTGTCATTATATACAATATTAAGGACTGGTTTTGTCCTGACAAAATCCAGTATATTAATAAACTAAAAAGACGACAGTACTTGCCATTCAAAAACAGGATCATTTTAAGTTTTTATGTAACTATCAAAAATAGATAAAAAAAAATATATGAGAAGGCCAAGTCATGGCCATGAAACTACTACCCCCTTCGTCTGCATCAAACCCCAGATGGGCAAAATCTCTCTTCCTTTTCACTTCTAATCCAAAAGGGTCAGAACCCATCTCAAATTCAGTCCAACTTTTTCAATGGAGATAAAAAAGTCTAGTCTTTAATAGAAAAATGTAGTGAGGGCATGTGTGAAGGTGATGCAAAAGAATGATCAATGAAGTAGATTGAACTGAGTGGGGTAAGGTATCTGCTGTCCTTTTTTGATATGGATGGAGTTTTGTTTAATAATAGTGAAGAACCTTTAAGGACAGCAGGTGTTGATACTTTTGATGAGATTGGAGTTGAAGTTACAGTGGAGGATTTTGTGCCTTTCATGTATGTCAAGTTCGCGTGCATTCCTTATAGAGGCTGGAATAGTCGGGTTTTATCACTCATTTGGACTCGCAAATTTTATTTTTCAAGGAGTAGACTTTCCTAACATTAAAAAAAGAAAGATAACATATATATGGTTCTTCAGTTTGAGATTTTGTGCTTTGATACATTGATTATTTCTTGCTAGATAATAAGTGATTGATGCGTTTGGATATTTGGTTTCATTAGCGAGAATTTCAGTGTTAGCAATTCTTTTTCGTTTCTTGAAAGGAATCCAAAAGACTAGTCATTTGACATTTAGAGGACTTGTTGTATAATGTTGTCAATAGTTCTGTTGTTATTTTCTTGAATCTGGTGTTTGAGTGACAGAAATTTGATTGTTTGAGATGGAAATTTGATGGGAAGTAGCTGTAGTTTTACTGCTGAGTTCACCGAAGCAAACTACTTAGGAGGTGTTGTAAAGGGTGTCAAGGGATTCGATCCCTGATCGAGACGGAAAAGAAAAGGTTCTGTGAGATATATCTAGATAAGGTTTGATTGGCGTGAAAGATTATATTATTTTCCAACATGTAGCTGAAAGGATTTTAGCCTCCAGCACCAAAATCCAGAACCTTTAAGCGTTTCAGGAATCAATCATCAGCTGACACAGGACAGCTGAAGCTGATGGTGGTTCATCCTGTGAGGGCAACCTGTGTCTCAAAATATCATTACCCGTTAAGTGCCATTTCTCAAAGGTCTCCTAAGATCCAACCACGTTGATATAGTTCCCTACCATGTTTCATCCTTGTTGCATATCATAATTGATGCAGGTGGTTTCTATCAGTCAATTGTGGATCCATCATTATTGGGCTTGGTGGATAGATGTTTATGACTGATAGGATAGGTTTAAGTCCAAGAAGAAGCTTAGGTCATGCAGGGTGATCAGCCTAACAAAAAGGTCCATAACTTTCAATCTGATAATTGTCTCGTGCTTAAATCTTGCCAGGAGAACTTACTGGTCCAGTTCTATAGGGTATCAGTTCACTGTTACAAAAGATCCTCAAAAAATGTTTTCCAGGCTATTTTTGTTATTTTTCCTCTTTATTACAGGTTTCCTTGCTTGTCTAGGTTAATATTCTTAGAATTATTTAAGGAAGTGTACCGAAAAACGCTGTGCTGATTGATTCCTCTGAAGGCTAGTCATCTAGGTTCAGAAGGAACTGCATCCATTGATTTTAAAAGATCCACTGCCTCTTCTTCAATGGGAAGAATAAATTGCAGGGTATGCCTTAACTTTTTTGCTGTTGGATAGCAAAACACAAAGGGTAGAAGATATATATTCTATTCTCCATCCATACATCTTTAGGGAAATTCCATTTAGTAAGGTCTGTAATGGAGAATTTACTGGTAACTATTGCAAGGAGAAACAATCAGTTTGATTGATTTTTCAGGCTAACTATTGCAAGGAAGATGAGCTCTGCTTATATCAATCACTTCTCTGAGATACGCTTCCAAGAAGAAGTTTCAGACTCAACCGGTTTACCCTGTCAGAAATCACACTTGCGTATCTTGTGAAGCCCAAATCTTCACCAAACAACTTGCAGCTACCAGTTACCGGCTGACAGCATTCCCATGCACATGCATTGTAAGATTTTTTGGGTACAATTTGGTGATGTATTTTCCATGAAACATGAAAATTGATTGGAGGAGGCAGTTTATCTCAGTAAATCAAAGAAAATGACATTTTTATTGGATTCGGAGATGTCAATGGATTGTCACATGTAAATGTTTGACATTTTTGAAGAGAGAATAGATGTCACTGCTCTTTTATTGAGTTTATTTTTCCAACCTTCACAGCTGTTCTCCTTTGCAGCCCCCTAATTATTGTACAAACTGTAGCATATTTTATCCATTGCTGATTCCCTACAATCTTAAAGATTGCTTTCTTGGAGGAGATGGTGGGTTAAGTACAAGAATCAAGCACGTTAATGCCTTCATATTTTTGTTTCGTTGCAAGGATACAGCAAATTCACTCTTCATCTGATCTTGAAGTTGACTTGGGATTTGTATTTGCTTCAACGAAATGCTTAAATCGATGTTTTGATTCAGGGAGACAGGAAAAGGTCAAGTTTTTCTACATCAGATCGTAAATCATTGGTTTATATTCCATATATTTCAAAGATACATGTTCAAAACAGTTATTACTTGCCGTGTCAACGTTCTAAATACCTGTGCAGAAGTTTGAAATATAGGGAATCCCAGACATTTCCATTTGATGCGCTTCAAATCTGTCACTCACTCCCTTGCGATGTCCTTGTTAGCGGTGCGGTGCTGTCTATATTTTATTCAAAAGTATTCAGATAATCAATATTACTATATATATAAACACACTTACTGTAACTTCAGCCAATGAATGATAAACACTCACTGTGATCGTGATTTGTGATGCTTAAATTTCCTAAACAATCCAAGGAAGGATCTCTCCTCGGATTGTAGTATCGAAGCAACAGCTGCATGAACTGGACATGGTACTGCTAGGGTAGTCACGGCCTGTTGCGATTGCCCCACTCAAGTTTACGTGGCCCACATATATCGGTGGATCCCGTTGACTCACATGTGCATACAAATGGTCAATTTAGAGTTTAGACCGGTGTGATATTAATCCAACTGGCACTACTAATTATGTGTTTTATTTATTTTCATTACGTTATTATTAGATTAAGAGTTCGAGAAATAAAGTAGGAAGGCCTCTCGTAATTTTATTTTATTTTATAACCGGGATATCTGGATCAGCTTACACGCACCATAACTAGTCTCTGGACTCACTGAACATTTTACAAACTCAATGAGAATGTAAGACATTACAGAGATAACAAATATATACAGTGGGACTTGAATTCTAGTTCATAGAAGAAAAAATCTCATCAACCGGTAGACTAAACACCACTTGTCGAATGTCTCTCGTAATTGATATTTCAACGAGGGCAAACAGGAGCTGCTTGGCTTAAGGCACTGACCTGATCAGTCATGAGTTTCTATGTCATCATTTCATCGCTAATTAACCATCGACATAATTATAATGTTTTGACATAAACAGAAGATTGATTGCCCATCAAGAAAAGCACTCGTGCACATTTGATTGGCTAAATGATGCCGGTGCAGTCAATTATCTGAACCTGCATCGTATTTTATTTGTCAGCAAAGAGATTTATTAATGGATCTTTAATTGGCCCCTAATCATATATCATGTGACTAAGAACAAAATAATTGACACGGGTCTTGATTAGGTTACGAGAATTTGAAGAAAAACAATTTATTTTTACTAATTAAACTAGGAAATAACAAGTTCTGACATCAAGATTAAAAAATATATATTTTATATATGACATCCAAAAGGCTGATGATCTCCCGGCCATTTTTTACCAGAGTTTTTAAGGGATAAAAACTTGAGTCTGTTTATAGGTTTCGAGTTCAAATTAGAACGTCTATACCTTATAATAATATGGAATAACTGAGATTTTACTTGTTTAATTTAGGCTCACAGATAATGTCAAAAAAAGATAAAGTTTTTTTAAATTAAAAAGAATCTTTTACCAGAGAATAATATGAGATTCGAGATCTTATAAATTATGTTTAAGAAGTGGAATATAAGATAGAGTAAGGATAATAACAATCAATAAGGCGTTCTTTAATCAATATATTTTTTTTTCAAATAAATTAAATTTAAACAGATCATCCATCTTCATAATATATATAAAAACTCAAAAGTAGACTAGACACTAGAGTCAACCTAACAGTTTACAACAGTCGGTTCTGCGACTCATAAATAAAGATAGGGTTGCTTTGTCAAATCCAAATACTAATAAACAATGACCGATGAAAGAAGAAACTGTGATCTCGTAGCAAATGACAAGGATTTATTATTAAAATCCCATGTCAGGGAGAAATGAACCAACGCTAATCAAAGTTGTTTGTCCAGTTTAGTGACCATAACCCTAAAATCCAGCTATTAAAACCTGAATTAAAAATATTTTAATTCGTTGAAACCACTAAACTAAATCCTAATTGGAGGATCCATGGGAAGTGGCTAAGATATGGATAAGTAAGAACATGAATCGTTGGACAAGTACCCAATAAACAGATATGACCAATAATTAGGGCAAATCTCTAATAGATAACAGCTTTGCTTATCCAGTTAATTAGGGCAAATCTTGTATGCATGAACATGCTTTAAAGTAACCCTTGTTTTATGACAGAGATAACTTCAGGTTTTCTGCAACTGTACAAGCAACCCTAAATTTTAAATTAATTCCAGCAGCAGAACATGTAAATCTACGATGCTGTGCAGGAAATCCTCGTGGCAGAAAACAACACTGACCTTGTTTAATTTTGTCTGCCGCGTGCCCTCTTTTTGTCTGCAAGATAACTTTAAAAACTTGAAGAGCATTGCTAGATTTTAACAGCTCGATTCATTTGAGCCACACATGTTTTTGCTCCACTCATTGGTAAAGAAAGGCCGATATCATAAGACTGTTTACATCCAATTACATCGCTGGAAGAAAATAAATATGGGCCACATAGAATTTCCCCAATAATTGGCTATATATATAATTCGCGGTGAAGAAACTTAACTAATTGGGTGTGATCAAAAGCTGCAGTTTTTCTAATATTTTACGAAAGTCCATAGCCTTGGCTGATCAAGTGATTTGTGGGGGATTGTTTTTATATTATTAAATTCCATTTCGTATTGATTCTTCTTTGATGACATTCAAGCCTGTCTCGTTGAAGGAGGCAATCTCTCTGGCATGTCTCAAGTAATGGGCCTATATATATATATATATATATATATATATATATATATATATATATATATATATATATATATATATATATATATATATATATATATATATATATAAGTGCTCAAATGATAACATAATTAAAGGCTCTAGCTATTTGCATAGTCCTTGTCTTCTGCTTTCATGGTATCTCTTTCCCCCCCGTGAGAATGGCAGATACGGATGTCAATTAAAACCCTAAATTGATAGATGTCCATTTAAACCGATCGAATTCGAATGCGTGATTTTTTTTTTTGAATGGTTTATGTTTGTGCTCGGTATTGATGTCTAAAACTCGTATTTGGTGGCTAATAAATATTTTCCAGCCCGAGTTTAATATATATTATACATTAAATAATATTGGGTATATATTCAAAATCTGGCTGATTTTTTTATGTAATTGATAGAATATAAATAAACTAAAAATTCAAGTGGAATTAAGTTTATTTCTTCTTTTCAAGAGTAGTATAAGTATAGTTTATGAGACTTAATTTGTTGTCCAATTTCGATCACAGTTTTATGACGAGGGAAGAAAGAAAGAAGAATTGATGGGGATTGACCGTCAATTACAAGTAATTTCATAACAAAAAAGAATTGGAATATCGATCCAATTTCAGGGTGTCTATCATCAAGAACAATCAATGGACTCGATCGCTGGCAACGTGGATCAAACTTGTCCACAGCACTTGAATGTGAGTTGTGTACAGGAAACCTTGCCGAAGAAAAATAAATAAAGAAAGAAAAGAAAGTGTCATGAAAACAACCACATGCTTTCCTTTTCTTCTTCTTTTTATTTTCTATTTGTGTGCATCACCCACTAATCATTGCTGAGAATAAAAACAAAATTCTTTTAGCCCCACGACATAGCCAGCAAGTGGAAGCCAACGCCTTGCTTTGTTATCCCATTATGAATTTTCACATCATCAATCAATTTAACAATTATAACCCATAAAATAAAAATGGAAAATAAATAATTTATTCTTGGGGTGGCAAGCACAGTTGTGTAATCTATAGTTTATTAATCTGTACAGTTTAACGGCCTTGCAAGCCAAGATATAAGGGAGGCAGATGCTTCTAAAATGCTTTTCTTTTCGTTTTATATAAAAAGCTAGATGCCATGCATGTAATTCTGTATTAAATTAACATGTTTTGGAATGGAAAAATGAGTTGAGTCTCTCCTCATGAACCCTAGCTAGAAGATCGTCTACGTTTCATGAATGGTGACAAGCTTAAGATCGAGTTAAAGCTTGCCTGCGAGGATGGCTCCTCAGTTGAAGAGTGGAATGAGAATTTACGAGACCATGGTTGAAATTATATTTCACATAAATATTTATATGAATCCATCTCTCTATTTTTGCAGGCTTCTAAATAATCACACATGTTTGGATCTATCTGTCGTATTTTAAAAGTCCGAGGGAGTATTAAATTGGATAGTTTGATCCGAGTTACACTTAAAATACTTAAATTCTATGATGGATGACTATTTCATTTATTGTTTATTTAATTAATTTATTTTCTTTATGGTACGTGAAACTGATGATACAACAAAAAGAATAGATTAACAGCACTCATATATATCTATCTATTTATGAAAATATGTTGATTAATTAGCAAAAAAGATGGTTAATTAGCCAAAGATGTTGGTAGACGTGGAAAAGCAGAAGCACCAAACAATTGCTAAAGTACCTTAATAAAATGATTACATTGCACCCAAAGCAAGGCTATCCCTTCTAGATGACCTAATTACACCAATATACATCAAGATTTATATGTCTTAATTTGAAAGCAAGTTATTATTAAGATGATTGAAACCACACGCCAAGATTAATATTTCCCTTTTTTTTATCAGATGAATATAATCAAGATTTTTTATGTTTAGATGTTTGGTTTCTTGGACAAGCAAGGTTTAGAGTACTTTTCACTCTATTTAATCTTTTTTTTATCTTCATATATGTAGAAAATAAATACGAATTCAAAAAAAAAGTAGACAAAATATTATTCTTTTTTTAATTAAATGTGTGTGTGTGTATATTCACATTTTGTCCCACGTCAATTATTAACATAATTAGATTTTAGATTGATGTCCACTAACAATATAGTTTAATCGATCAAAGTTGAATGTCATCAAGCATGATGCAACCACTATCCACATAAAAAGAATGTCTCTCTTTCATAATTAGAGTAGAAGAAATACGCTCCTAAGTTGAGCTGATGATCAAGCCAAGTCACACTCGATCTACCTTGTTCCTAGAAATGCATTTGATCTTGTTTTACACATTTAACTTGTTCAGAGAAATTTAATTCATGGATTACTGAGGTAACTTCATTTGAACATGTTCAATCCCATCCATATATATATATATATATATTCCTTTACATGCATAGTAGTGCTTATTAATTAATTAATTAATTAATTAATTTCATGCTGAAAACACTAAAAATAAGTGGTTACAAAGAATAATATTAATTAAATCAACTTGGCATCTCCAATTTGGATTCTGAAAGAACATCAAATTCTTGTTGACTATTTGGTGGTGTAAGTGATGATTAACATTCAAGGGAGGTAAATAATACGAAAGCTTAAAATTAAGAGCATGTTTGTCTAAATTGCTATTTTTATTTATTAAAAATAAATAAATTGAAAAGCACCAATTGATATGTTTTCAGCTCAGACAATCGATGTCTATATAGATTTGTTCATTTGGATCCACGCAATAAAAATTAATTATTTAAAATAATCAATCGATACCAACTCCTTTTCCTTTTCTTTTATTTAATCATATATACTTCAAATCAATACATCAAGTTGGGTCGGTCTCTATTTGATGGTATCGAGCAAATCATCCATGAATTGATCAGCGAATTAACTGATTGCTTCTATTGAAAATATATCAAGTCAAAAGGTTAGGTTTTGTTTTGACAAAATAACATGTATAGACAATCAAGTCTAACTCTTGTGAAAAATAAGACTTTAAACCATGAATGGACTCCATATTTTTATTATTTTAAATATAATTAATTACAAATGCTGCTACTTTGATATATATATATATATATAAACCATGAATGGACTCCATATTTTTATTATTTTAATTATAATTAATTACAGATGCTGCTACTATGATATATATATATATATATAACAAGTAAATTCTCCCTGGTAAAAAAAAGAAGAAGGGAAACGTATATGAATATAAATAGAAAAAAGTAAATTAAAAATAAGTATAGTGGGGGATAATGAAAGAGAAAAAGAAATGTAACAACAACAACAACAAAATAAATTAAAAGAAAAATAGTTAGATAGAACCTTGGAGCTCGAAAGGCAAGGCAATCCAATTAATGTGATTAAGGAAAGGCCGCGTCGTTTCCTGTGACTTGCTTTTATAAGTTCCCCCCCATCCCAACTTCTTCCCTCATTTCCTCTCCTCCCTCCCTCCTTCCCTCGCCACCGCCACCAAACCCATTCGTTCTTTTCTCCTCCGATAACCCTAAACTCTATCCTCACAATCTTCATTTCCTTCAAAAGGTATTCATTTGACTTGCTTAGTATCCTCTTCCACACCTCCCCCAACCACTCAGCGGCATTTATTTCCTTTCATCCCTCCTCCCCCAGCCCAGTAGAACACCATCATCATTCACTACTTGCCGCCGCCGTCGCTTGCCTGCATTATTTTCTTGAAAGGTAATGTTGGTTCTTATATATATATGTTCTTTTGCAACATTGTACAATAGATTAGCTTAGACAAATTCTTGATTTCTATGTTTTGGCGCACCCAATTCTTGAGTTTTGGCCATTTTTTGATAAAAAATAATAATCGATCCTTAGCTTAAAATAACAACTTATATTTTGCGATATGATTGCATTTCAGGGGCAAAATAAGAGGTGATAAATTTTTTAATGGAAAGCAACCAATTAAATTGCGACATGTCATCCCAACAAGAACAAAACCAGCAAAAAAAGAAACGGAGAAAATCGACTCTTGACACGACAGAGAGTCACATTCAGAATGACAGTAAAAACCACCTAACAGTGAGGTGGCGAACGGAAGCAGAGCGTCGGATCTATTCGTCGAAGCTTCTTGAAGCTCTCCGTCGGTCAAGCCGGACACCTTCTCATCCTGGGAAGAGGACTCGAGAAGTCCGAGAAACCGCTGACAGAGTCCTCGCAGTGGCTGCGAGGGGAAGAACTCGGTGGAGCCGCGCGATTCTCGCGAAACGCGCGCGGCTGCTGAGAGTGAGGAAGGTGAAGAAACAGAAATCAAACGGTGATCTTCGGTTACCGGAGAGAGAGAGGAGGTGGAAGTTACCGGAGGTGGAGAAGAAAGTGAAGGTCTTGAGCCGGTTAGTTCCTGGTTGCCGGAAAGTTTCGTTTGTGAATCTCTTAGAGGAAGCGAGTGATTATATTGCGGCTTTGGAGATGCAAGTCAAGGTTATGGCAACTCTAAGTGAAATTCTCACCGCCACTGGCGGCGAAGGAAGCGGTGTCGCGGGAACGGATGGCGGCTTGTCAAGCTGAGAGCGAGAGGTCACATGCATTAGAGTGTTCGTTATGCCAGGTGTCAATTATAATTAACTTTTTTTTTGTTTTTTTTAAGATTTTTAATTTGTATTTTTCTTCTATTAATATTAATTCTTGATGTTATTGTAGACATGGATATTTTTATTTTCTTAGCTTTCCTTTCCTTTCCTTTCCTTTTTTTAGTCAAATATTGTTGTATAATTTTTCAAAAAGAGAAAATTACCAACAGATTTCCAAGTTTTTTTAAAATAAAAACAAAAGGAAGGTTAAAGAAAGAAAAGAAAAGTTTGTTGGGGAGATTTAATAAAGTCGAGTGGCCCAATTAGAATATCTGCTCAGGCAAAAGGGTTTTTTTATATAATTTTGTAAATAACAAGGTCTGGATAGGACAGCAATCAAATTAGAGGGATCGATAATTGAACGATTCGAAAATAAAAACCCTCTTCCTAAAAAAAATAAAAAATAAAAAACAAAATTCCCCAGTGAGCGCGGTTAAACTTGAAGTTGAAGGTAAGATTTGGGCGGTAAACCGTGATGACATGGCAGGGGTGGATATTTGTGAGATACGGGATCGCATAAAAGGAGGGAATAGTGTGTGTGGGTGGGGGGGGATGATGAGGCCCACCTCGCAAGACAGCTGATAGAATAGAATAGAATAGGCCGAAGAGGCTCCAGCACACACAAAAAGGAAAAAAGGTCGTGTCATGTGCGTGGAGGGTCCTACATTTTCAAGTGCTGCCGACCCTCCTTGCCCCCACTTCCACGACTGACTTTACCTTGCATTGCATGTGATGTTTGAACTGTGATTGCAGCCATTTTCGGAACCCAAATCCTCATCAACTCTCTCTCTCTCTCTCTCTCTCTCTCTCTCTGTGTGAAGGGCCTGAAACCCGGTTGAATGGGTGACAAATTACTTGTGTTTTTATTCAGTTGTGTTATACCGACAATTACTCATCCATGTGCCTTCATTTATGAAGGTGTTGTTTTCTTCCTTCTGGCTTGCTTCTTGCTACTCATCCTCCACTCGATCGATGAGCTTTCTTTCGGAAGCAGCAGCTACGAAACATTTTATATATGGCAGCTGCCTGGAAACACAAGGGAGGGAAGAAAAAGGACACGCGCGGGTGTTTCTAAAAGGGATCGATCGTGCCCCTTCCATGTAAAGTTTGATTGAAGATAGGGATGGTACCGTAAATTCTGTGACCTCATTATGCACAGGCTACTGCTACACAAGCATTATCATTGTTCTATTTTTTGAACTTAATGTCACGTGCACCTGTCCCTGAAGCATCTTTTACCGATCGCTCTCCACCTTTGGCAAGGTGGGAGGTGGAAGAGAACAAGCTTCACGACGTTGTTAAATAATTCATTCATCTTTTATCCTCGAGGCTGTCACCAAATCGCCTCTTCGCATTGAAGTCATGCATGCGTTGAAAAGAACATCGTGGGGACGCTTCATGATGTTGTAAAAACCATCAATGCTAAGGATAGAGTACTGATGGAGTCTACGAAGAACTTTGTATAATGGAGATTGCTCACAAATCTTTCTTTAACATTACAGTATAGTGACACATGATTATTCAGTTCCTCTAGAATGGGTGATTAATGAAAACCTAATGGTTCTGAATTTGAGATTTGGTATGGTAGGTTATCTGACCCGATTCAATCCACATCATTAACCTAGTCAAGTCGTAATAGGGTCAGAACATGGTTTGATTTTTATTTTAATGTTTTTTTAATTGATATGACTCTCGTTTTTGGTTGAATCAAATTAAAGATTTTAACTTATCTTTCTTTTCAATAAATTGTTTTCTTTTTCCTGAGGGAGGTTAATTTTCAACGTGAAGGGAAGGGCAGGGAGTGACATCTCTCTGTATAATTGTCATTCACATGACTTTTATTAAATGCCAACATTGCATGTGCTTCAATAGTTTGAAGCTAGTTTAACCCAGCTTTTCTTGACATAACTTAGCGAGGAGATTATAAACTACCTTATCTTATCCACAAAATTATAAAAATCTAATCTTCATTTGACAGATCGAGCACTCAATCAAATCTAGCCTGCAATGGATGGATCACTCCCATCGCAATTCCAAGTAAAAAACATAGCAAGAAAGGCGATCCACCTCTTGAAATTCAATCGATAAAGCACCTCCTATGATCTAAGATTTAGGTAAGAAAGTTTTGGCACTACCCTACTCGCCCAGACCTTCAGTCAAGATGATAGCATTTGATCCGCCGAGTTGTACTCTTAATAAGCAATCAAACTAGATAAACAAAAGCGAGAAAACGACAAGACAAGAGAATCACTTTTGAGTTGGCAAGGTCCAACCTTCAGACAAGGAAAGGACCCAACATCACTAGGTGTGTTGGGTTGGGTTGGGCCCTATACAGTGAAAAAGAACAAACCTTCTTGGCAGTTAGCAAAATGTTGTTCAGATAAATTAATTAAATAAACAAATAAATACTGCAAAATAGCAAACATGTCTTCCTTTATTTTTGCAAGAAAGAATCAAGTTGACTCTCAACATCTAGAATATTGTTGTTGGGTTTGGAATTTGTGTTGCAGTGGTGATTCCACACGCTTGTGGCTCCATGCTTGCTGCAGGCTCGGATAAGGACCTCTCCCTCCACTGTAGCTTGGCCATTGACCACCCCCTCCTTTATGGGTTCAGGCTTTGGTTCGGTGATATAATATATTGTTAAAGAATATAATTAGGGGCGTGGATTAAATTTAAAGAAAATAAGTTAAATAAAGGAATGAGTAATATAAGTAGTTTATTTAATAAGAAAATAAGTCGTTTCATGGAATTAATTATTTAATAAAAATAGTGATTGTTATCTTACCAAAAATAAATAAAGTTCAAGCATTAATTATTTGATAAAAAAAAGCTGTTACATGAGTTAAATTGAACTTTATCTTATTTGTCCTCCCGACCCATTCTATTTTTAAATAGCATTCACCGAGCCAGTTATGTTATCTTATTCAAACTTTCTTATATGTCCTGCCGAGCCATCCAATTTTTAACTGATCATTCCTCCGATCCATTCTATTCCCTTAGAGTGTGATTCCAAAGCACCTCCTACCCCTTCAAGTGAGCTTGAAAAATATTACTTTTTTTTATCAAAAATAAATTTTAAAAAATAATAACATATTATTATAATACATTTTCTAGCAAAATTTATTTTAAAAACAACTACTACTACAATATCAAACCGGCTCATTGCTTAATATCAGTGGAGCTATTTCACAGGAAATGGTAACATGATGGTGGAAAAGGCATAGAATTGTTATGGAAATCAGATTCTTAAATTGCCAAGTAGCTATAGAGTGACACCCTCGATGCTACATGATATACGCAAGTGCAGGGTAATATCTAACAAGCTGTTTTGCTTCAACCAAGCCCATTCAACACATTCTGGGCTAGCATAAACTTTATACCACAAAAAACGATTAACATATCCTGCAGCCTACAACTCTTCGAAACCATAATTGCATGCCAGAATGTATATCAGTCCTGCTTTGGTGTAGATACACCTTGTAATCCTCCAATGACCATTGACTCCAAAATTTAACCGGCTTTCACAGGTTGAGCTCTAGGCCTCCACAGTCCCACCCTATACTTGTGAGCATATTTCAATATCAGTTTCCTCTGCAAAACAAAAATCAGGAGTTGAAATCTCAATTCATTACTCTAGGGACTTTGATTTGGAGTGATTCTCAATTGCGCATTCGGAACATTCAAATTGAGAATCAATAACAGCACAAAGTAAAGTAGATGATGAAACAACAATAAATGCTTGTCCATTATTATATTAAAAAAAAAGGCATCAAATTTAAACAATTCTAGTCTCAGGAAAGAAACTTTTAATTCCAACCTTCATTTGCAAATCTTATTAACAAAGAAGGAATCCAGTATATTATGCTTTCAAGAACCAGACAAGCCATTCAATCTTATTTTTTTAGCTTTGCAGGCAACATAAATCAAAGTTACTAGCCGTCATAAGAAACTAGGAAGGAGAATGTGCTTAGAACTTTGATAATAGAACTGGCGTCTGTTGACCAAATTTTGTTCTTAGCCAACCTAACTCCAACCAAAACCAAACACTTTACAGCAAAGTAGCTCATTATACAAAGATAACACTAGACAACAAAAACTTTAGATTTAAATGCATCCTCAAATTTCTAAAAAGGACCACGTTATTCTTTTTACTGTTTAACAGTTTTGGACACAAATAAACCCATGCAGCCAACCTTACAAAAACCAGTTCAGTTGTGGCTTAGTGGAGTTGAATGATACTGTAGAATAGTACAGCCACATAGTGGAGTATATACAGCATGATATGATCTTGAGGAAGGTCATATAGTGACACCACAATTTTGAAACCATTTGATGCATGAAATTTTTTTGAAAAGGGAGGCATGGAAATTATTTTGAAATTCCAGTTCACGGACTCATGGGAACCAACCACTTCATCTAAAATCCATAGATGCAAACTTCCCTTAGAGGAGATCAAAATCACCCTACACACTAAGCACTCTATTATCAGCCATGGCGTTATTCTACCTGGCACCTGTATAGGAAAGATTACCAAGACTCACCAAAATCAAACAAGAACCATTAAAAGGTAAGAGTGGTTATTTAAACTACACATCCGATACCATGTAGAAAGAATATTTTGAAATGAATACAAATGAAGTAGAGCATCATCAAAATTGAGTCCACAAGATGAATAACCTGAAAGGGCTATAACATCAAGGATTCTTTGAGCTTGTAACAATTCCATTAAAACTGCAACTAAAAGAATTTAAACAGATGTTTAAATTAACCAATTTCATCACTCAACTTGGAATAACTCCACATTGTTAGAGTCTAAACAAACACAGACATGCATGACTTTTATTTTTATTTTTATTGAAAAAAGCAAATTGAGTTGACGATTAAGAATAATTACTTGTTGACAAGGGATGCCTAGCTTCTTGAGCTTCAAAGTCCGAGTAACAAGAAGTTTGTGAAAATCGCCAATTTCAGATTCAAGCTTGGCCACATGGGCTTCAACTCCTTTCCCTATTCCATTTAGAAACTCTGGAATTCCAACTTTCACTGCAACAAAAAAATAAATAAAAGTAACATCACTCTTCAAGCTCAGCCACTCATTAATTGCAAAGATTAAAATCAAAGAAAAAGAGACTTGTAACAGAAATCAATAAAAACATTAATGTTTCAACAATGAAAAACAAAGCATCCACCAAAGATTCAATCTTTTAAAACTCAAATCGATTTTAATCTCTCACAGAAATTCACACAAAAAGAAAATCCTTTTCCAGTAACTATTTACATGAAAATCATTATTTCTTCATTTTACACATGCACACCATAAAAAATCAAACTTTATGAGCAACAAAATGATAAGGCAAAACCCACTAATCTATTCCCATTTTCAAACCCAACAGCTAAAACTGATTAAAAAACTGGCTGAAGAACATGTACTCAGCGAACGATTACACAAGAAGAAAGAACTGGTAAGAAAATGCTACCGAGGTAAGGAGAGGAGGATTTGGAGAAGAATCTAGAGATCCCAGGAGCAGAAGTCGCTTGTAGTGGTGGGATCGAAACAGCCCTTTTTGTGTTTGTGAATATTTGCCTCCATGCCATTGCAATCTCTGAACCACTCTCCGTAAAGCTGCTGTCCGCTATGGGGTTTTTGGGTTTTAGCATGGTGGCCACGCTGTCTAATGTTTTGATGTGCTGTGAGTCTAGAAACGACGGGT
Source organism: Salix exigua (assembly GCA_032356905.1). Lineage (NCBI taxonomy): Eukaryota > Viridiplantae > Streptophyta > Magnoliopsida > Malpighiales > Salicaceae > Salix > Salix exigua. Next base: position 247,663 of record CM063592.1, on the reverse strand, counting down.
CGTTGACACATGATGAGGTCATAGACGGTCTGTCATTCAATATTACAATATATACTGGAGGCCTTTTAGGATTGAAGAACCCATTTGTAGAGATTGCTTGTTGTGTTGGAATTTAAATTATTCTTTTTGTGATCATATGCATTCATGCCATTAACATCTTCAATTTACGATTTTTTGTAGTGAATCACTAAGAAAATGCAAGAAAAAGAACTGAATTTTTATGGAAAACTAACAAAGGGACCGAGTTGTGAAGAAAGATAAAAACAAAGAATCGAATATGAAATGTTTAAAACTAAAATGATCAACTAGTTATTTTACTAGAATTACTAGATTAAATAACAATTTATTCTAAAATAATAAACAATATTTAAGTGTTATCAGGATTTATCTAGCTTGGTAACTACGTTCTAATAAAACTCTACTACTACTCTATACTAATCCACAACCCTCTCATAAATTATCTTCATCAATCAATCCTTAGCCCTTACCAGAATATATACTGCTCTCTTTAATCCCAAAACAAGCGACAGGTTTCTTTCGCTGTTTGTTTCTTGAGAAAAAGATGCAGATATTTGTGAGAACCCTGAGGCTCAAAACCATCACCCTCGATGTCGAAAGCTCGGATACAATCGAAGAGTTGAAAGCCAAGCTCTATGAGAAGGATCCAGGCATCCGTCCGGAGAACCAGCGTCTCATCTATTGTGGAAAGCAATTAGAGGAAGGAAAAACCCTGGCAGATTATAACATCCAGAAGCACTCCACTATCCACCATGTTCTTAGGCTTTGCGGTGGCACTCGGCGAGCCTTTCTATCGAGCTTTCTTCATGATATGGCCGTGAAGATTCAGGAATGGTCTTCTTCTTGATCAGTTTGCTGCTATATTTATCACAGTGAGTCGTTTTAGTTATTTTTCCGAGTTCTAAGAGAACGCAGACAGTTATTTTAAGACGTGCATGGTTTTGGAGATTGAATTTTCCTGCGTGCGTAGACCTTTTATCTTGATTGTCTTGATAATATATATGTTCAGATTTTAATTATCAGTCAAGTTTTAAGTCTTTTTCCTTTTTTTATTTTTATTTTAATTTAGCTCTTCTTTTGCCATTATTGTTATTCCATGTTATAATAGATAACATAGTAATTAAATCCCTTAATCAGATCCAAGATCTGGGTTAGGATATCATCCCGTTAGTTTTAGATTGTGGATTGCCCAACGGGCCAGATTAACTTGCCATGCCATGACGATTTAATAAATATCATGATACTGTTTGATATTGTATTTTCAGAAATTGAAAAAAAAATATATTTTTATTTTTTACATTAAATTATTTTTTTTATATTTTTTTAGATTATTTTCCTGCGTTGATATAAAAAATGAATAAATAAATATATAATTTTGATTTTTTTTAGATAAAAAATATTTTCAAAAATAATTTGATGCACTTTCAAACGGGACAATAGCTATCACATAGTCATATAATTTACACTTACAAAACTGATTTTTTTTAATAATTTTTATATTTCAATTTCATGTTTTAAATGGAGATTCTTATAACAATAAGGGCTGACTTCTGCTACTAGTTTAGTTCGATTCAATCCCATTGATGGCGGGAAAAAAAAATTAATTGCCTTTTCATAGTTTTAATTCTCTATAACCATTATAAAAAAAATCTGTAGCTGAAACATTATAATGCTTCAATTGCGAATGACCATGTAAAACAAAGTTCATGACAAAAATATATAGCAAGAAGTGGCAGTCAAGTCCTGTCAGATTGCTCCATTAATTGTCTGCCATGATAATGTACTTGACTTTCCTACCCTTGTCAAGCTAGAGCGTCAAAATCAAAGACTTTGGAAACCTGTTCCTTCACATGATTTCCAACCTTAAAACTTTGATTTCCCTCCGGCCGCGCTGCCATGTTAATGATTTTGGCAACCTCGAAACTTACACCAGGAGTACTCATCTACAGGGATAGAGGGTCCAGGCATTTAAAACCGCTAGCTGTAGTTGCAGAGAACATGCTAGCTTGACTATCAGCTCAAGCTTCCAGCATGTGTCTGTGTCGGTGCTGTATATAAGATTGTGCATTGGATCATATATAGTTGCCGTGGAATTATGGAAACGGCAACGAATGGGCAGTGGAATGTATGTTTACAAGATTTGTTTAGCGGTAAGATGTAGAAAGGCTAGTACAGGGCACTGTCGATGTATGATTTTAGCATCACCATGTTAATAAAATGATGCCCAGACTGCTGATTTTATATTTTTTACGTTTAATTTCCTTGTGATTTGTGAAGATTGTTAAGCCGACGGAACATGTTACATGAGAGAAAGAGTAAGGAAACATAGAACTATTTATTCACAAGGGAAGCCTTACATAAACCAAACTCCAGTGTGCCCACTTGAATTGATCACTTGGAGTTAAAAGCTTTTGCTTAAGAACACAGTCCCCTAATCAACTTGACTCCAATGTCAAGGTCTCATTAATTAATTCAATTTTTATATATAATGTATTCAAGTCTTCTTCTTTTTACATATACTGCGGTGCATTATTTGTTTATCAGGTTTGCATGATGTTCAGTAGATATGACCATTAGTTTTGGTGCGCGTAAGCCTATCTGGACACTATAGTTATTAAAAAAAAACAATAAAAAAAGTAAACAAGAAGATGAAGAGGATTCAGATTAAATAGCAATTAAGTTTGAAATGATTTTAGATTTAAAATATCACTATGCAATTCACATATTTATTGTCATTCTATACAATATTATAAAAAGAAAAAAAGGAATAGCAGTCAATTTTCTGGCGGTGCGTACGTGTCTAAATGTATGATTCTATTTTTTTTTTTCTTCACGCTAACGTGTCTTTCTTTTGTTACGATTCAAATAGTCCATCAAGCTTAACAGCATCCAGATAACTTAGCAATCCAATTGAGTTCACACATGCACAAGTACATAAGACACGTTAAGATTTGGCATCGTAGCTTTATACGAAGATATCTTTTTGAGCTCTTAATTTTGTGATCATGATCTTCAAGTTGCCTCGGATTAATTGCTTTTGTTTAGAGAATTTATCTTCCTTATAATTTGATTCGGTATTAATTTTGCTCTGAGAAGGAGTCTGATGTTGCTGATTTGTCTCCTTAGTTGCAGGAGTTCCTGCTGCATATAATACGCTAGCAATAGAATAACACAAGGGAATTCAGTGTTTTATTCTTCTGAATTTCTGCTTCATGCTACATGTTGAAATGATGTAATATAGTCAAATGGAGTAGGGTTAACAAAGTGCGATGGTCCATTATATTCTTTTGTAACGAGTGTTCTTACAAACTTTCATTTGTGGATTATCTTGGAAACCATGCATGGCTTCCTGTGTCCAGGAAGATGAGAACCAGAGGAAGAAATGTCACCCCCATTTCACAACTGGCTTAAATGTCAAAGAAATATTAAGTGGAAGTCACTTTCTAGGCCCTCCTGAGATTATCCTACACAAACCAGCCCTCTACAACTTGTCCTCAACACAAATGTCTTTGGTGCAAGAAATTCCAGGAAACTGCCAGCTAGAGGAACGCCTAGCTTCTCACGCTAAATGAAAAGGCAAAACCCAATTGACCAGTGACTTTAACTATTGGCAAGCGTTCTCTAAGCACTGACACTGAGCAGTTTAAATTTTACCAAACAAGGTTTTAAATGCTGTGCGTGAAGAAAATTCTTCTTGAATAGAGAGGAGTGGAAGAAATGTCTTTGGTCCAAGAAATTCCAGGAAGGTGCTGATAAGCAACAGTGATGAAGTAGGATTAACTGTTCAAAGTTTAGTCTGAGTCAAAGTCTTCTCCAATAATCCATTCACATTTGAGCAAAGAAAATCCAATTGAATGCATGAAGAGAGCCACAGTGTAATATAAACAGGACCTCTTTTATTGGCCAAGCGCACATAACAAGCAACGATATTCTACGTAGTGGTTCATAGAATTATCTAAGATGATGATGAAAAAACTGCGGGTTTGGATGTTGCTAACATTTTTGACTTCGGTAGGCCAATGGTACGGTCGTTGTTATGGCTGTTTGTTGGAAGAGAGAACTGGTCTCTTAGAGATCAAAGCTTTGATAGATCCAAACAGAGTTCAAGGAGAACTGGGCGACTGGATGGACGAGAAAGAGGGTAGTGGTAATTGTTGTGAGTGGTCTGGAATCGACTGTGATAACTCTACGAGGCGAGTGATCCATCTCTCTCTCAGGGGCGCATATGATTGGAGTTTGGGCGATTGGGTTCTCAACGCATCTATGTTTCTTCCCTTTAAAGAATTGCAGAGTCTTGATTTGAGCCGGAATGGATTGGTTGGTTGCTCTGAGAATCAAGGTTGGTTCATGTCTATCTTCTTGTAATCATAAAATAAATGTATGCTAATGAAGTGTTTGAGATTTCTCTTGCAGGTTTCGAAATCCTATCAGCAAAACTGAGGAAACTGCATGCCCTTGACCTCAGTTATAGTAAATTCAACAGTGACGGCATTTTATCATGTTTGGCTGGGCTTTCATCTCTCGAGTCTTTAGATCTGTCATGGAATACGTTCACAGGATCAGCTAACTTCTTTGGTAACAGTTTTAATCAATCATCTTCCAAGTTTTAATCTCGTATTATTTTCCTACGCATTTATATCATTCCCATCTGCTTTGAGAATCATCTTGCAGGTCTCAACGTCTTGTCATCAAGGTTGAAGAAACTGGAGAGCCTATATCTCAGAGGAATTCAATTCAATGATGGCATTTTTCCATCTCTGACTGGGTTTTCATCTCTAAAGTATTTAGATTTGTCAAATAATATATTAACGGGATCTGCTAGTATCAACGGTAGGTCATAATTAAATACTTTCTACCTAAGTAGTACTGCTTCGCGTGACATTCTCTTGTAGGGTTTTTTTTTTATCATGAAAAATGAGGACTTTATATCCATTTAATGTTAGCTGGATTATAATTAAGATAATTAAGAGATTAAAGTCATATCTCTTTTCACAGGGATTTTCTTCAATTCGACCAGCCTTGAAGAATTGTATCTAGATGTTAGTTCTCTCCCCATTAACTTTCTCCATAATATTGGGGCGTTGCCTGCTCTGAAAGTTCTGTCTGCTGGTCAATGTGATCTCAATGGCACCCTCCCCGCTCAAGGTAAATTAACAACTCTCCATCTTCCTATAATTACATGATCAATAAAAGATGCAAGCTTTTAACACCCTTTTGACTATCTCGAGATAAATTGTACAGGTTTGTGTGAATTGAAGAATCTAGAGCAGTTAGTTCTCGCTGAAAACAATCTACATGGTTCACTCCCAGATTGTTTTAGAAACCTGTCATCTCTACAGCTACTAGATGTTTCCATAAATCAATTTACAGGAAATATTGCTTCTGGTCCTCTACCCGACATCATATCCCTTGAATTCATCTCCTTGTCAAATAACCACTTCACAGTTCCAGTTTCAATGAAGCCTTTTATGAACCACTCAGGCCTCAGGTTCTTCTCCGGTGACAACAGCAGACTAGTAACGGAACCCATGTCCTTTCATGGATTGACTCCAAAGTTCCAACTAGTCTTTTTCAGCATGTCAAACAGTTCATCGGAAGATCTCAATGTAGAAACTCCCAACTTCCTTCATAACCAGCATGACTTGAGAGTTCTTGATCTCTCTCAGAACAACTTCATTGGAATGTTCCCATCATGGCTGCTGAAGAACAATACAAGATTGGAGCAAATATATCTGAGTGAGAACTCCTTTGCTGGTGCTTTGCAATTGCAAGATCACCCAAATCCAGATATGACCACAATAGATATATCCGACAACAACATGCACGGTGAAATTCCAAAAAATATTTGTTTGATCTTTTCAAATCTGTTGACCTTGAAGATGGCTAAGAATGGACTCACTGGTTGTATTCCTTCTTGTTTAGGGAATATAAGCTCTCTGGGAGTCTTAGATTTATCCAACAATCAATTGTCTATAGTAGAGCTAGAACAGTTTACAACACTAACGTTTCTCAAGCTTTCAAGCAACAAATTGGGTGGTCAATTACCTGCTTCAGTTGTCAATTCTTCTAAACTGAATTATCTCTACCTAAGCGATAATAATTTTAGGGGTCAGATATCAGATTTTCCATCTCCCATAAGGAAAATGTGGCCTGTATTGGATTTGAATAACAATCAATTTTCAGGCACGCTTCCAAGGTGGTTTGTCAATTCGACGCAACTCTTCACACTTGATTTGTCCAAAAACCATTTTAATGGTCCAATTCCAGAGGAATTTTGTAAGCTTGACGAGCTTAAATACTTGGATCTTTCTGAGAACAACTTGTTTGGTTCTATACCATCCTGTTTCAATCCACCACATATAACCCATGTGCATCTATCCAGAAATAGATTGAGTGGTCCATTAACATGTGGATTTTATAATAGCTCTTCCCTGGTTACATTGGATCTCCGAGATAACAGCTTCACCAGCTCCATCTCAAATCGGTTCGGTAATATTTCATCATTGAGTGTTCTTCTCCTAAGGGGCAATCACTTCGATGGTGAGTTCCCTATTCAGTTATGCTTATTAGAGCAATTAAGCATTTTGGATGTTTCACAAAATCAGCTCTCTGGTCCACTACCATCCTGTCTGGGCAATCTTACTTTCAGGGAAAGTTCCGAGAAAGCATCGGTGGATTTCGGGTTTTATTTTGGATCAAAGTCTTTAGCAAAAGCTTATACTGAATTTAGCGAAATTCGAGCTCTCTTAGCAAGCAGTTACATACACATCACTACAGAAGAAGTGATAGAATTTACAACTAAAGGTATGTATTATGGCTACAAGGGAAAACTTCTCGGCTTCATGTCTGGTATCGATCTCTCCAGCAACAGCTTCTCCGGAGCAATACCACCAGAATTGGGAAACTTAGGTGAGATACGAGCATTAAACTTGTCATACAACAATCTCACTGGATCTATCCCTGAAACATTCTCAGGCTTACAGCAGGTAGAGAGTTTGGATCTTTCTTACAACAGCTTGAACGGTGCCATCCCTCCGCAACTTACTGAAATGACAACACTAGAAGTTTTTAGTGTGGCACACAATAATCTGTCAGGTAAAACTCCAGAGAGGAAATACCAGTTTGGGACCTTCGATGAGAGCAGTTATGAAGGAAATCCGTTCTTGTGTGGACCTCCATTGCCAAACAACTGCAGTGAAGAAGAATCACCATTGCAGCCAATGCCTGATGATGAACAAGAAGATGATCGTTTCATAGACATGGATTTTTTCTACATCAGTTTCAGTCTAAGTTACATAACTGTGGCGATGGAAATTGCAGCAGTTCTCTACATCAATCCACATTGGCGACGCAGGTGGCTTTACTTCATCGAAGACTGCATAGATACTTGCTACTATTTTGTGGTGGCTTGTTTTCGTAAGCTGTCCAGCTTGGGGAGGCGATTGGTTTTATTATGCTGATGGGGAAATTGTTAGACAATTTGCTTTCGATAACTGTTGGTTCTATATGTATAATTATAGGATGCTTTATACTGTATTTTTCTAGAATTTAACTTCAAATCAATTCAGAATAAAAACATTTTCCAGTTTATATTATGGGTGGATAAGTTATTAAATTAATATGCTGGGGCTTGCATGAAGAAGAAAAAGAAATAACAAGATGAAATGGCAGACAATTTGCAATCCATAGATAGGCTGATTCCATCTTTATATATAAAAAAATGATCCGGCGGAATGAAGTTGAGGAAAGTGGAAGAAGAAGCTCATTGGGCATGATGGACACGTATGCCATAGAGGAGGAGGAGGTATCTGTTTTTATAAAGAACCGCAATGAACATTCTTCTTCTTCTTCTTCTTCCCGACCCAAAGCTGTCTGTCGAGGTTCTGTGATCCACTTTCTCTGTTTCGATGTCATGTTTCACTGGAGTTATTATTTTTAGTTTGGTTTTGATCTTAAAACAATGAAATTAAAATTATGAGAAAAAAACAAAGAATCAATTTAATCGACCATTTTTGGATTATTTTTTAATATAAAAACTAAAAAATAATTTTCATTTTTCTTAGGATTTTTATTTTATTTTAACGAAGTTTTTCATTTTTTTATCAATATAAAATCAGATCAAAAATTTGAACTCAACCGTAAAATTAGAAACAAATTATAACATATATTTTTTTAATCTAAACTAATTTAATTTGATTTATCAATTTTAGCCTAAAAAAACAAAACGAAACCAGATTAGAAATAAAAAAATCTATATTTTTTAGTGATTTGGATTTTTCCGACTAATTTTTTCAATTTTCTTGATTTAATTAACTTTTAAATTTATTTTTTTCACTCCTAGTTTTAACTGTGTTCTTGACAATGTAGTAAAAATTACTTTTTTATTTCAAAAAGAATCAATCAAATTAATTGTCTTTAAATATATTTTTAACACCCTAATATTAAAATATTAACGTGATTAAAAACATTTAAAAACCATCAAATTTATTTTTTTCAGACTAGAAACATTTTAAAAACCACATTACCAATTTTTCAAAAGAAGAATAAAATTATAGAGAGACTAGAAGAACATAATAAGGCACCACAAAACACTGCCGACAACAAAAGCAGAAAGGGTCAAAATAAAAAGCATCCTATTTACCAGGGACCAAAAAGTTTAAGCTCTTCATTCGTCATCACCCCGTAATCCACTACCGTAGCCAACCCCCTATTGGCCAACCCATAATTAATTAAAACAAAACAAAAACAAAATCAACCCCGAACTGCACGTGACTCACGTGCTCATCATCTAACTCTTAGCAATTGAAATCTTACAGGCATGAGCAAACCACCACCACATTGTTAACTCCGCCACCAAACTCCTCCCCGGATGACGTCATCCCCCGGCAGCAACACCGCCAAGAAAATAGTAGGAACTTCTTCAGGACTAGACAGAACTTCCTTCCTTCCTTTCGTTTCTAAACGGTGCAGCCACAGAAGAGAAAAAAGAAAGCCAACATGGAGACAAGGGCTACGGACTCAAAAGCAGTGACCAAGCTCCAAACCACATCGTCCAAAATCGAGAAGTCCAGCTCCGGCCACCTCATCAGCCTCCGTGGGACCCACCACCTTGATGGGCTCGTCGTCTCTGTTAGCTGTGACGGACACCGTGGGACGGGGATGGAAGATGCCCAGATAGAAGAGGTGGTGTAAGCTACGTCAAGACCTAGCCACTGTCGGAATGTTGACGTCGACCACCTTCCCGCCATTACCACTGTCCGCTCTCTCTCTCCAAGTCTAGAGTAGAGAGGGTCGTGTTTTTTAAAGAGAAGGGAGAGGGCGAGTATGATTCTACGAGGCTGTGGGGTTTTTATGGTTGTAACTTGTAAGGATGTGTTCTTGATTATTTGAGATAGGTGTTTGGTAGGACCCGAAAAATATTTTGACCTTAATCGAGATGATCATGTCAGAAGTTTATCACCTTTTTTAACTTAATCATTTGTCCAAAGAGGTACAAAGTTTGAAACTTGTTAAAATGTGTATTCTTTTATTAAAATTTAAAACAGTTTAGCTCTCTTTTTTGCTCTTTTAAGTTTATAAAATATAAATTTTAAGAGGTGTATTTTTCTAGTATTAATTTTTTTTAATAAATAATACATCTCATTATTTTCACAAGCTTTTTTTAAAATAAAATAAAATTAGCACTCAAGTTTATAATACGAAAAATTACCGTGTAGATAAATAGGTTCCAAGGCTTAACACTTGCCTTAGGTAATATAGATAAACTAATTTAAACATTTATATGTATATATAAATTGATTGATTTGAAAATATCAAAAGATAGATGGAGAAAACGTACCTAACACTTGACTACCTTTGTCTCCCACGTGCATGATTGAGATGACAGAGCGAAATAAACGGGAATCAACATGGAAAATACAAGGATGAAAATAAAAATAAAACAAAAGAAAAAGGGTATAAATAAAGTAAGTAAACATTTGTACAGGGCAAAATTGAAAGAACTCTTAAATATAAGGTCTAAGTCTCAATTTCCCGAAAATTACTGTTGTGGAGATGGGCATGAGACAAAATAATAATAATAATTTGTTTTGATTTGAAATTTTGCGTTGGAGGGAAATATTTGGTTTGAAAGCCCAATAAGGGAACAAAATTTGAATTTTGATCCCTAAGAAAAAAACAAAATTCTTGATTCCAGTGGTTGACAGCTTGCCATTAGAGTGGCCGGAAAATCTGATGTACCTTTTTTTGACAAACACAACAAGAGAAATGCTTGATCCTGAAATGAAATGGGACAATAGAAATATTTGAATATTGTAAAAAACAATAGATATTTATATATAAGTTTGGGACTATTTTTCTGTATATTAAATGTATTTACATTCACGCCAGTAAAACAAATATTTACCAAATTTGATTAGAAGCCTGATATAAAATATTTTTTATTTGTAAATTTATTAAACTAATATATTTTCTTATTTTTAAGAATTGTTTTTAACAATAGGAGATCTCAAAAGAGCCTAAGATAACCGGAGTTTTAATCATTCATCTGGACCTACAAAGTATGTTTTTCAAAAAACATAGTTTCCTCATATACAAAAAAATATAAAAATAATCTAAAAATATAAAAATATAAAATTATATTTATTCAAAGGGGCTCAATCATATAAAAGTGAAGTCTTAATCTACATGTTACATGAATTATGGGCGGGAAATTAGAAGTGTAATATTTTACGCAAATCAAATGCCTTCTCTCACTTATTGAGGGGATTTGCTGACGTGGGTGGTATTTGTTTTTCAAACTTATATATATTTGAAAATTTGAAATATCCGCATCATGACATCAACGAGCCCTAAAATATCTCTCTGTGGGTTTTCTTTATTCATTTAATATTCACAAAAGAAACCAACATTTCCCATCCACCAGATCGTGACAGTCTGCCGTGAGGGGCTGGAAAGCATTCTAAAGGTGCATGGGCGAGGCTGGCAAGGAAATGGGCTTCAATGGCGGAGTTAATATATATGTATGCACAGATGGTCGGCGAATGTGATGGGATTGGCATCCTGCATACCCACGACAACAATGAGATACGGCTGAGGAAGACGATGGAGAACCCATTGTCCAGGATGGTGGGAATGGAAATCAGCAAGGTTTTGCTTTTGGAACTAACCAGCCTGGTGTTCCTCGAGGTGGCTTCAAGTTTGGGTGAACGCACTCTTCTCTAGCTTTTTGTAGATTTCATCTCGTGCTTTGAATTTTTCAGCACTTACTGTTCGTTCCTGCCAAGGGTCGGGCACATAGGCTTTCGTTAATCGATGGAAATTGTCAAAAAATGTTGAAACTTGAGGACTCCACTTTGGAATTTGTCAAGTTGAATTGTAAAGTTGTATGTATGTGATGGGAAAAGCGACCTTTGTGATTGTCTTGATATGGAACTAACCTTGTGTCATTCATATAGGATGGATTATTGTATATTTAGAGCATCATACTTTCGTTATAAGAGCATAAAATAACTAATTTTTATTTGTTTACCTGAATTTATTGTAGAAAATTGAGTTTCCTTGCATTCAATTTTTTTCTCGAATGAATTCGATTAGTTTTGTTTTTTATATATAAATAATGGCATCATTTTAGATAAAAAAAAAAATGAAAAGAAAAGGAATTGGATTTGATAAGTCAAATTTTATATTAATTCAAAATAAAACTCAAATTAAAATTAGATTTCAGATATATAAATTATTGAATTGAAAGTTGGAAGGCCGAGTTGGTTTCAATAATGATGTTCAAAACAAAAGCCCTTTGATTGAATCAAGGTAATCAAACTCGCGAGTCAACTCAGTAAATCGTACGCGTTTGCGAGTCGGCTCAGCAAACCTGGTTGGACCGGAAAGAAAAATCGAAACCGGTTAAATTCTGTCAAAATCGTGTTGACTCGTAAAATCGGATCGGATCGGTCCGATTTTAAGAGTTCATGATATTCTACTGTGCGCAACACGGGGCGAAGGGCTTTCTTCAATTTCAATTTTGCATTTGAGAAATCTCAATTCATTGCTCTTCGAAGCTCTCAGTCTCTCACCCAGTCACCCCCAAATCATCAACTCAGCCTCTCACCCCCAAAATTGTCTCTTCTCTTCTCATTTCTCACTTCTCACCACAAAATATTTCTTTTTCATAGTAATTAAAGAGGATGAGGAGGAAGAGAGTAAAAGAGAAGACTGAAGAGGATGAGGGACATGACTAATGATTTTACATAGAGAAAAAGCGAGTAAGTTTCTACAGATGAAGTCAAGGAAAAAGACAGCAATGGTAGAGTCACCATTCAAGCCAGAGATACTAAGATGGAAGGTTGCTTTATTGACAGGAGGTGGCTCAGGAATCGGGTATGAGATATCGTAGTGACGAGGGTGGGCGACGACGTGAGAGAAGAGAATGAGGGATTTAGGCATTTAGCATTTAGGGTTAGTTACTAATAATAAGTTATAATAATAAAAAAAGAAGAAGGAGGTTTCTACTTTCTACCGATGGGGTTTGTTATAAATTATTAACAACAACAACAACAACAACAATAATATATAGGGGAGATTGGTTATGAACTTATGATGATGATGATGATGATGATGATAATAATAATAATAATATATAATAATATATACGAGGGGAGAGGTTATGAACTTATGATGATGATGATGATGATCTGGAGGTTTATAATAATAATAATAATAATTAGCATAAAAATAGTTAGCATAAAAATTCGAGTACATAAAATAATTCAAATACAATAATCATAAAAAAATATACAATTACTTGTACGTTTGCTGAAAATTTGTTTTAAATTTGTTAGTTTTTAACTTATGAACTTTTAGGGACATAATTATTTTGTAATGTGTTTTGAAGTTATTTTACATCATGTATGAACCTAAACTAATTAAGTTTTATGTCCATAATTATGTTATTTTGTATTCAGAAATATTTTACATACGATTTTACGATTTTTCTTCTCACACGATTTTAGCTGTAATTTTACGATTTTTATACGGATAAATTCAGGTACGATCTTATAATTTTACGATCCGATTTTTCAGAAACACTTCTGATACGTGTCAAAATAACGATTTTGACAACCTTGACTAGACCCCGCAAAGAAGGGCTAGACGCAATATTAGATGGGCCAGAAAGATCTTATCATCCGAAAATACTAAACAAAGATTACAAAGTTCAGTTTTTGACAATCAAGACTAGGGCTTTAAGTTTATAGGCCTCTGTAAAGTTCAGGAGCTCCGACCTGCACAGCTTCACCATGGCAGACAGCAACGAGAATCAGAAAGACAAAGGCAAAGAGCAAGAGCAATATGGTGTCCTGCTGTACTACAAATACGCAGACATCCCTGATCTCAACTCCCTCCTCTCCTTCTACAACTCCAACTGCACTTCCCTCTCCCTCCTTGGTCGTGTCCGCCTCTCTCTCCATGGAGTCAATGTCACTGTAATGCGCCCAACTCGATAACCCCAACTTTTTGCAGTTTAAATCTCAAAAGTTTGAATCTTTTTGGTCATTAAAATTTTGGGTTTCCTTTGTTTTCTTCAATCATATCATAATCTCTTTGAAAAGTTTGAAACTTTTTGCTGTTTGGAATTTTGGGTATAGTTTTTTCAGTCCAATAATTGGGAAGTTTGGAGCCTTTTGCTTATTAGAATATTGGGTTTCTTTTGTTTTCTTCATTGGCTTAGGTTGGTGGCAAGTTGTCTTCATTGGAGAAGCATATCGAAGCTGTGAAAGCTATTAGTTTATTTGAGGGGACTGATTTCAAGCTTGCTGCTTGTCATTTTCCATTGAATGATAAGGTTGCTCATGAATGTGGCTTCACTTCTCTTTCCATTCGCATTGTCAAGGTATGAATCTTTGTTCTACTAAACTTTGGTTTCTATTAGTATCATTGTTTTGAGCTATCTGGTGTAGTATAAGTTTTGATTTGCGTTTGCGTTTTGGTGTGGCTAGGAATTGGTTACTTTTACCCTTTATCCTCTTGTTAAAGCACCGGATGTTTCAAATGCTGGTAGGCATTTGTCCGCTGTGGAGTTCCATTCTGCTCTTCAAAGTGCTGGTGAGTTGTGATTTTCTTTTTGAAATTTTATTACCTGCTTTACCTTTTGGTTTGCTTTCGTTTTACAGGCTATGTTTATTCTTCTTTGTAGTATTTTGTTCTCTAAATTTGGTGTTGTTGTTTTGTTATGCAAGGGAGTGACCGGTAATGGTTAACTTTGTGTTGGGTGATTATGTTTATGTTTCTCAGGGAAGCTTGTAGATAAGGAAAGTCTAGCTGAAGATAAAGGTCTTGTTTTATTAGATGCAAGAAATCTGTATGAGACGAGAATTGGGAAGTTTGACATGCCAAATGTGGACACTTTGGATCCTAGAATCAGACAATATAGTGATCTGCCATCCTGGATAGATGATAATTCTGAACAATTGCGAGGAAAGAATGTCCTGATGTAAGTGCTTGTTCCAAAATTGACTTCTTATGGGTGCTTTCTTGAACTTCACTTTCTGTTTTCCATCTGATTTGGAAAATCATGTTATCAAGGTTGAAAGTTGGTGCAGCTGTGGCTTCAAACGCTCATTTCCCCACTCTAATCTTAGTATGTTATGTTTGGGTGCTGTGTAGGTATTGTACTGGAGGAATCAGGTGTGAGATGGCATCGGCCTATATTAGGTCAAAGGGTGCTGGATTTGAGAGTGTATTTCAGGTAAGCTCTGGATCCAGCAGAAGCTAGTGTTATGCTTACCTCGACCATAAGATTCTGAGGAAGTTGGGTCCTGATTGCTGATCGCTATACTGATATATTTTGCAATGCTGGCTTTGTTGCAGTTGTATGGTGGGATACAGCGTTATTTAGAACAATTTCCAGATGGCGGTTTTTTCAAAGGAAAGAATTTTGTTTTTGATCACCGGTATGATTGCTCGGAGTAATTACAACTCTTTTAATTTTAAAGTTTTTATCTTATCCTTTGGCAATTGCATAACATCATAACTTTCTGGTGTTCCATAAAAGAAATCAAGCAAAGAAAAAGAAGTGTCATTTTTGCCCAGTAATATTGTATTGTGGCTGTAGGATTTCTGTTGGGAGCTCAGATACAAATATCTTGGGAACCTGCCTTCTCTGTGGCTTATCCTTTGATGATTACTCTTCACGATGTAGATGCTCATATTGCAGAATGCTAGTATTGGTCTGTGATAGTTGCCGGGTAAGTATTGATGACTAGAGTCCTTCTACCATTGAATGTTAATATTTCTGACTATTTAAGCATGCCTATCATACCTTAGCTAGCTTCATCTTGTCCAGTGAATAATCTAAGAACCTTAACCAATGCTTCTCAATTTTTTTCTAAAGTGAAACTTTATACAATAGCTTTTCAGATTTTCATTTTCCCTTGTAAAAACAATCATTGCCTAATTTATTGTATTTTGATGAACTGTTTGTTGGGTCTTATTTGTTATTTTTTGTGGGTGGACAGGAGGAGGAAGCTGTTTATGTTTGTGAGCTGTGCCAAAAACATGGAAAGGTAGTTGAGTCAAATGTTGCTGAAAATGGTGAACAGCAAGATATATTGCCTCAAGTTCAGCTCAAAACCGTTTCCTCGGATACTATCCTCTCGCCTCAACTTCATGGGGGACAGGGTAAGGTCTGTCTCCTTATCACTTGGATACTTCTGGTTCCACGTTTACCTAGATAACATGTAGTACAATGGTGTTTATCTTGGCTAGTAGTAAACATCTGTCATCGTTTTCTTCCCCTGTCACATCTTTACATTTTGTTTTCTTTTTCCAAGAACTTCTCAGTCTTAATGTAATTGTTCATCCAATTAAACAGGTGCTAGGCCTCCAAGAAAGCTAAGAATCTTGTGCTTGCATGGGTTTCGGCAGAATGCATCTGGTTTTAAAGGAAGAACTGCCTCATTAGCCAAGAAACTTAAAAACATTGCTGAACTTGTCTTTGTTGATGCACCTCATGAGTTGCCTTTCATCTACCATCCATGTGTCTCAGAACTAGAGTGCAGTGATGGATCATCATTTTCATCACAACAAATTCTTCCCCCGACAGAAACTTGCAGGGGAAAGTTTGCGTGGTTGATAGCACCTGATTCCAAAGGAAGGAGTGCAACTGATTGGGAAAAGGCAGATAGTCCATTTGATCCCCTCCAGTACCTGCAGCAAACTGAAGGTTTTGATGTATCATTGTCGTATTTAAAGACAATATTCTCCCGGGATGGGCCATTTGATGGAATCCTGGGATTTTCACAAGGAGCAGCGATGGCTGCTTTACTTTGTGCACAAAAAGGGAGGCTTAAAGGTGACATTGATTTCAGATTTGCAATTTTGTGTACTGGGTTTGCTCTTCCATTTGTGGAGATTGAGAGTGGATCGATTAACTGCCCCTCTCTCCATATATTCGGTTGTGTTCCAGGCAAGGACAGGCAGATTGCAAACAAAACAAGCAGAGAACTTTCTTCATTATTTGAAGATGGCTGCTCAGTTATTATTGAGCATGATTGTGGTCACATCATTCCTACTAGGACTCCATACATTGATGAAATCAAAGGCTTTCTTCATCGCTTTCTGTAATGCGATTAGAATCCTTTGTTAACCAATATTGTTGCTTTAAGATGGCTTTTCTGCTATATTACCTGATCCGTACTTGCTTACACCGTTTTTCTACAATCAATCTTGGCATGATACGAAGATCCAAATTCTGCATTCAATTATTTGTATTATAGACTAGAAACTGGCTGTTCTGGAAAGAAATCATTTTATGATATGTGGTTTTTTTCTCAAGCTACCGCGTGTGCGCCTCAGCTCATGCATGTTTAGGTTTTTTTTGCTTGAAAATACATTAAAATATATTTTTTAATATATTCTCTTAAGAATTTTGATGTTGATATATTCTCAAAGTCGATTGAAGCCCTCCACTGAAAATTTAGGATTTGTACTTGGAAAAACAGAAGAGGAAAACAATCACTCCTCTCTCATGGAAGACCAGACAACGAACACAGGTTCTTCAGAATGAAAACTGAGAACCACCAAATTCTAAATTTAGATTTTTTGGAATAATAGCTTTCAGCTTGTATTCTCAAGCATTTTGATTCTTAAATATTCACTTCAGCCAAATGAGCCAAGCAACAAAGCCGATGGTTTGTAAAAGCATTTCTCAGGAAGAGATTTACAGTCTCATACTCGAACAAACAAGTATGAAGCTTTGCCGATCTGATGTCAGCTTTCGGCAAACACACAACTCTAAGCGCTGGCTAGTTCATTCAACAATGAAGTTTCTCAGTCACTTCACCAGGCCCAGAACCACGTAACCTCATCAGATGGCCTCATATTCTATTGTTAGCAGAAAAGATAAGCATTTAACTAGCGTGAGAATTAGGTGCATTACTCATCTCCTTCATATACTTGTATATATGATGCAGCACACACACACACACACATATATATCAGTACAGTTTATACCCTTTCTGATCAGTTGCTTAAAAAAGGAGATGTTACTTTGAGGTCGGAGCTTCACCACCTAGCCAAGCAACACAATAGAAAAACAAACATTTAGGTGAGCAAAAGTAGAAAGGTTTATGGGGATGCTCCATGGTTGCAACTGTTTGGGTTGGTAGCTCATCTGTTCATGCACGTTGAAAGAAGCTTCAGACTTGTGTTTTCTCTCCTTTCTTAACTCATCATGTAAGCAACACCATCGTCTGAATTCATGAAATGACTTTGTTTTTTCTATATGCTGTCTTGTTGAAGTATGCTTAATTAGTAAGAAAAAGAAATAAAAAAAAATTCCATTCCATCATCTGATCAGTGAAGTCTACAAAGAGTCATGTTGAAAAAACCGCCACCAGACAACTGAGTTTCTAATTAAATTAAAGAAAATATGGACACGACAATATCATATAAAATAATAAAAAGATAATCTTCTTAAGAAATACACAGTCGCGTTACAAGACGATCCCGTCTATTTTTGTACGGTCAGATAGTTACTTCCCTTCTGGCGAAAGCCATTAAGAAGGACACGTCATGCAAGAAGCTAGCTGCTCTGCAGCTTGCAGAGTACGTGTTTGGCTAAGCGTCTCATCACCCCTTTTGTCCAAATTTATTTTTATATTCACTTCATAATCCTTGAATTTTACTAAACTCTCAACCGCTGAAGTGGGAATTTTACTAATAAGAAGTAGAGCACATGAAGTCCTTGCTAAACAACTGCAGCCATGGAAGGGTAATGGAAGTTCAAAACAATCTGGAAGCTGCTTCTTGCTGGTCCACTTGATCTGGAAGTTCGAAATAATGTTTTTTTGGGATAGACTCAGTTGAGTTGATCTGTTAATATATATGAGTAAGACTCCGAGACAGGCACAGTAACTGTGGCTCCATCATTGCCATGCTTGTTCTGGTTTATTCATTTCATCAAGTAATCCCCAGTAAATGGCTAGGGTCAGGTTAACAGCAAGACCTTTTTATGTGCAGAGCCAGAAACAGATGCTTCTGTCTTGTCTTCGGCAAGCCCAAGGCCAGCGTGAATTAATTGACGCTGGTTTGTGCTCGGCTGGGAATTAATTCACTAGGCCGGCGTCAATTAATTCACGCTGTCTTTCTCTCTCTCTCGAGAGAGACTTACCGGTGATTGCTGAAACCATAAAAGGAAAACCGGTGCTGTTGTTTATCAAAAATTTATTCTGCCAAACTCTTCTCCAGAATAAAGGATAATGATTGCTGAAACCATAAAAGGAAAAACGGTTCTTGGTAGGAAAATAAAAGCCATTTAAATACAAACATCAAAAAGACACTCATGCTTTATGTATTGTTTTCTGAAATGATTAGTTTTATTTACAATTATGATAATATAATGAGTTTGGTGGAGACTCTGCTCAACAAAGGCAACGCCAAACAGGCACTGTAATGGCTGAGCAACTGTCCCTTCATAAATAAATTACTGTTGCAAGAACAAGAAGCCATTATGAAATTTCATACAAGGTGGTTGCTACTTCTTTATGTTCTTGTCCAGCCTTGTAGCTGCTGTCATTTTTCTTGCTTTGATCATGAAGCCGCAACTGGGTGGGACAATTTAGGATGAATCATGATGTGATTTCTTGACCATGTAGTCGATTGCTTAATTCATGCATGAAACCCCTCGATCATGTTCAGTGGATTGGACATATTAGGCATGTCGTTTCCTACAACGTGTTGGATAATAAAATAAATCTGTGGTGGTGGATCCACATGATTTGTGACAATTGATTCAACTAATTGTTTTGCTAAAAAGAAACAGGGAATTGCTAGCAATTTACTCTAAAATCAAGATTATCTACACATAAGATAGGTTCATATCTATAAAACGCGAAGTGATAAAGAAAGTTTGTGTTTGCATAACAAAATTCAAATTCAAGTTAGAATGTGTATCTTTTATAAAAATTTGGAATCATCGGAGTTTTATTTATTTACTAGAACTCACAAAATATATTTTTCAAGAAATGAGATTTCCTCACATTAAAAAATAAATAGTTTCATGTTGTTAGAGAATAATACAGATCATATTTTAGGATCTCGCCTAATAGTTTAAACTTTTAGATGAGATTGTTCCTTAACATAATATCATAGACTTGTTGACCCAGAGATCATGAGTTCAATAATATGAGTCTGTGCAAGTTTCAAGCCCAAATAATTTTCACTTGAGAGAGGTGTTAGAGAATAATACAAATCATATCCTGGAATTTTACTTAATAACTTGAATTTTTAAGTAAGATGGTTCTTTTAACACATATCTGTGAAAATCATTTTTCTTTTCTCATTTATGGAGGACCATTACGGGCAGCTTCTATTTCACGTAATTATTTTTGAATCATCTCTATCAAATTTGTCTTAACCTGAATAATCTATTAATTCAAGACATGATTTATATGGATTTTAAATAAAATTAGGTGAGAATTGACATAATCAAACTTCATTCAGACGGACTAAACTGTTGACATGAGATTTGGGCATGTTCATGAGGTAGATTGGAATTACAAGTAATGGATTGACATGATCTTCATGTTCTTACAAGAAAACACCCCCCGATGATGACGACGAGCACTTAGCTATCCGCTGCTGCTGCCATAGCAATGGTGAACGCCATTGACAATAAAGAAGCTCCCTCCCACACAACTGTAATGCAAATTTTACTTTCAGTGGCAACTTCCTCCTACCCACCGTGTCTCCTTTAATTTTGCCATCAATTCTTCAACCGCCTCATAAATGCAATGCTGATGGATCTGGCCCAAGAAACGACCACACCACCATTCATTTAATTCAAATGAATGGCGACGCGAGCAATACAGTTTAAGCTTCTTGAAAGATTGAAAACTGTGTGGATGAAATATTTAATTTTTATTGTTTTTTAAAGATAAGAATTACTCCAACAAGGAACCTCACCATCCCTTTCATTCACAAACACATTCTATTCTACAACCTCTTTCGACCATGATTGTCCAACAACACACAACAAGCAAATAAACACAGCACAATGAATTATCAGACTCTAATACCAATCAATGCAGGGAAGAGTGATGAATAATATTTTTTTTTTTATAAATCAAAACTCTTAAATATCAAGAACGATGAGAGACATTAGAAATATTCAGTTTTTAGATGTGTTTGATATTGTTTTTACTTTTATAGTTGAAGTTAAATAAAACAACGAATTCAAAATAATTTTTAAAATATTTAATTAAGAATTGAAACACTGAAAAACTTTTAAAAATATATAGGACCAAGAAACTGTTGACCTTGAAAATGACAGCCACATTTGGGCCACACCAGAATGGTGTTTTGGCAAATATTTGAGCAACCAAGGGTAAGTGTCAAACCTGGGTGCTATATTAAGGCAAATCACTTCCATGGCTTTCCTACACTCCACACATCCCTCACAAAGTAAGCTCCGAAAGAAGGGTAAAGCAACACAAACAAGTTTTCGAGGAAAATGTCTCTCGTCACAGAAGAAATCAAAGCCAAAGCTGAGGTGTACTATGGAGATGAGATGGGAAAAGAGAAATCTCAAGAACTGCTCAGAGAAGTAGGCTTGCCAAATGGTCTTTTGCCCTTGCATGACATTATAGAGTGCGGGATTGTGAGGGAGACAGGGTTTGTGTGGCTCAAGCAGAAGAAGAGCATCACCCACAAGTTTGAGAAGATTGGCAAGCTTGCTTCGTATGCAACTGAAGTCACGGCTTATGTCGAGAAACACAAGATCAAGAAGCTGACTGGTGTGAAGACCAAAGAGCTTCTGCTCTGGGTCAAACTGAGTGATATCTATTTGGATGATCCACCAACTGGAAAGATCACTTTCCAGACTCCTACTGGGCTCTACAGGACTTTCCCTGAGACAGCTTTTGTAGTTGAAGAAAAAGGTAAAGCAGCAGCCACGGCGGCGGCGGCAAAGGATGATGTCAAGGGAGTGAATGGCGCCGTGGAGGTGAAGGATGCTTAAGGTTCTCAGTCTTCTTCGGTGATGAAAAGGCCTTCATCTGCTCTGTTTGATTTGACTATGTATTCCTTCTTGCTAGTGTTTTCTGGTAATAAAGTGCATTAGAGTTTTCATTTTTCAACCATGCCTATGGTCAAGATCTCAGCTTATCATGACAAGAAAAGGTGAAATGAATTAAATTATGCTTGAAATGTGATCATGGGTGAACATTGTTCTGTGTTTTTGATTATGCGCTGCATCATTTTCAATCCCGAGCCCCTGTATATGGTTACTTAAAGTATTTTTTTTTTATATATTTAGATTATTTTAATAATTTTTTTTTAAATACACTTTAAAAAAACAATAAAAGAAAACCAGCCTGCGTTCTAAACAGTGTTTTGTTATCTTCTCAAAACAAAAATCAAAAGAGAGATGACTTAAGACAAAAATGATAAATTTTATAGTATGTCTAAAACTCAGTTATTTTATGTTTCTTCTCTATATATATCATTCTTAGTTTTTTTTAAATGTTTTTCTGGTTATTAAGGGATTAGTTTTTTAAAATTTATTTATTTATTCAGTGTGACAACGTTTTCTAGATTTTTTTAGTGTCATGACAACTAGAGTATAAATGGATAAAATTAAGTATTTTGAATTTCTTTCAATAATTATGGGGTTCTTGGTCGGTCAATGAAGATTTTGACTTATAACAGATCCCAGTATCATTTGATCTCGTCTATGCTTGTCCAATAATGGATTGAACATCGCGAAAAGATATTCATCAAAATTGCTGATAAAAATCCAAGCTCAGGGACAAGTTTTTTCCAGCACATGGATACTAATGGAGGAGATTTTTTCAAATAAAATTAGTTAATTTTATTTTTCTATTTTCTAGTTTTTTATTTCTATTTGAAGGAATTAGTTTTTCTATTTTATCTTCCTCATTCAACATTACTTGTTTTCTAGTTTTTTTTAGGCCAAGTAGGATATAGATGAATAAATAAAAATTAAATATCACAAGTATTATCCAGCAGCTCCTGTCTACTTAGCTAGCAGTTGGAAGTATATCCCAAAGTCCCGTCCTTGGCCAAGGACCGTAAGAAAACTAAGAGTAAAAAGGAGGGGGGCCATGATATATTCACATTGCACTTGGGGACTTGACCTGGTTCCCTCCCCCATTTCCTAGGTTCGTGCAACCCTCTATGCTATCACTCCACGGTAATTTATTTATCCATTGAACTTGCAGGATGTTCACTAGATCCGAGAATTAGTTGAGATACATGTAAACTGACTCGAATACCCGGTTACCAAATTTTTTTGCCAAATTCTGGTTACTCATGTCGGTGTAGCATGTAAGATTGCAAATTGCAAAACGATATTAAAGAACCACAAGCCAGCACCAGTAACCAGAAAACTCCCTAGTCCCTAGAGCTCTACAGGGCGAAAGAAACTTCAAATGGCATGAACATGCAGTTGTTTTATGTGAGATCAGTTTTAGGTTGCACTAGAAAGGTTTCATGTATAATGGACTAGATATCTTTGAAAATGAATAGAGCCAGATTATCAGTACTGTAATTCAGCCGCAGAATCTACAACCCTTGTCGACAAGAAACCTCAAGATATTCTACTACTCCTTCCATAGGCCAGGAAATGGAGATTGGCTCGAATTACAGAGATATATACAGCAATATGGCAGGTTCACTCACAAAGCTCTACTACTTTCTCCAGCGATCACAGCTTTAAAGCCTAAGAAAATGTATAAGAGGTAACAAGCATATGTTATTATCTATAGCAGCAATAGAAATATCAGACTTCCCAAGATCATCTAATCCTCTCTAGTGCATGTGTGAGGTGTTCCTATTGTGGGAGGGAGTAAACATTTCAAAGTATCAGACTAGAATTAAAGTTTGAGTCATACCTTCGATGGAGTCACCCATTTACCATTGATCCAGTCCTGATGTGGCCTCAAGTCAGAGTGCTGAAATTCTAATTGCTCATTGGAATCCTTGAAGAAGACTAGATACTTTGGGAAAGTATTAACCCTAGAAACTACACCCACCCACCAGGCATCATTGAACAGAGCATCAACTTCTTCCAGCTTCTTGAATCGATCAATCATTATAGTTTGTGGAGGACGAGGCCTAATGTGCACAGTGTCAATCTCTTCCCTCAGAAAATCACTGTCATCTTCAGTTCTCAAGGTTTGGTACTCAATAAGGTACTTGTATTTGCCCACTGGCTCAACAATAGTGGCAGCAAACCAAGCACCTTTAAGACCATCTTCGTCACTACTAACCTCAACTAGCATTCCCTTGCTAAACTTCGCATCTTTTGGTGATTCAATAGGCTTCACTTGTGTAGTATCGGGCACTTTCTGCAATTGAAGTTGATAAAGGTAAATTGCAGAACATACCAGGAAAAAGACAAAACACACAGACTAAAGGATTGTTGAATACAGAATAGCAACTGAATGAATCCAATTAAACCACATTACAGCACAGAAAATTGTTCCATAAAATTTTCTATCCATTGAAAAATAGGCATTCATTGTAAATCCATGCCATAAAAATAGAACATAACAATCAGGCACTACATGCGCCAAAGGAAATTGCTTCAAGCTTCCCAATTATACATACAATTATCATCGTAAGCTAACTTCCATATGTCCAAATAATACAGCTTTATCGAATCAAAATACCAATCATCAAGTCAAAGGAATAACACAGAGGCAGCAACACAAATAAGAGTTGAAGTTTCTCATTCAATTCTGCAAGCATCTGTTTTAGCTTCCTTATCCAGGATAGTCTACCAAAGAAGTTCATTTACTTAAGATATTGTCGAGAAAACAGCATTGTATCAGACATTGCTCTAACACTTGAAAAAGCTGGAAATATTTCTCCTTTTGACCAAAATATAACTAAGTTAATGAAACCAAGAATGAAAATAGAGATCAAGTGGCCATCCTGTCATAACTGATTAAGTGTCTATGAAGCAGACTCTCTCTACATACTATACAAATAGCACAGCATATCCAGTGATTGCTCATTCTATAAGTATTTCCACTTATTTTATGTACTTACACACACACACACACACATGTACCAGAAAGTGTACCCGAATGGACATTATCAAATCCAGAAGAGCTTTCTTCCTTTGCATTGCCACCTTTGGGCCTATGCATGTTTATTACTGCAAAAACAAGCCTTCAATACCTATACATCCAGGATACTCATTCCTCATTCAACACCTCCAAATGATACAAGTGTAAATATCTTACAAGAGCAACAAGGAATGACCACCCACATTCATACAAAACTTCAGGCTGTACTGATTTTAAGAAAAAAAAAATATCCTTCTCACTTATTTAAGTATTTTGCAACTTAATGAATTTCCAACACTACCAACAATGTATATCTTTCGAAAGGGTAAAAGAAAATCCTTCTCCCAATCCTGCCGCGCTGCCTTATATAGCTACCATATAACGACAGCACCTTTATCAAAAACCAAAAACATACATCTCATCTTACACATCCCTGCATCCTCTTTTGAAAGAACCAAACATACCGACTTTGAATGTGAGATTTCGCATAGAAACACATTAACCAAAATTAACATCGTAAAAATAAGATAATCCTACAAAATCTAAGCAATTAAACAAAATTTACATAAAGAGAACAACTTTGTCAAAAACAAAACCCACCTTGTTAACCCTCCTCTTCACCTCTTTCTCTTCTTCTTCAACGAGTTTCCTCTTATTTCTAGAACCCTGCTTTAAAAAAAATCCAAGAGAAAAAATAATCACAAATTCAGAATCCAACCCAAAACAAAAACCAAACAAACTAACCAAAATTAAGACAATAAAACTAATAACATAATCCTAAATTGACCTAATAACAACAAATCTATCAAAAGAAAACAGCATTAACCATAGAGCAATAAATTATCAACACAAAACAGAACACATCAACAAAGTTTAACATAAAAACAACTTTTATATAAAAAACACCTCATTTTCCTTCTCTTTCACCTCCTCTTTCTTCTCCTCTTCCTCTCCTTCCAACGTTGGTTTCCACGCCCCATTAATCCACTCCCTATGCAGCCTCAAATTCTCCTCACTAAACTCAATCTGCTCTTTGGTACTCCTAAAAAACACAGCAAACTTCCCATCGTCATTCACCTCAGTTATCACACCTTCCCACCACCCATCATTATGAAAAGCATCAACTTCGTCACTAAACTTGAACTCCCTCTTCTTCTCTCTTGGGGCTATTGGCCTTATTTGGAACTCATTGACTGTTTCCTGCAAGGGTTTCGTCCCTTCTTCATCTTCAAACAGCTTGTCATACTCGACAACGAATTTTGAGGTTCTTGTTGCCTTCACTACTGTTCCTGTGTAGAAGGAGCCTCTGAATCCATCCTCTTCTGACATGATTTCTACTTTTGAGCCTGGTTTGAGATGTGGGTTTTGGTTGGATTTTGATTTGGGCGTGGATTTTGATTTGGGAGTGGATTTTGGCGGCATTTTTGTGGTTTGTTAGGCTTAGGGTTTGTTACAGATTTAGTGTTTCTGGGGATTTTGGCGCCCTAGAGAGGGAGGGAGGGAGTGCTTCGGTTGGAGTTTATTGGAAATGAGGGAAGGAAGGAAAAGTATAGGGGTGGAGAATATAAAAAGGGGTAAAATAATGGGGCAAATGAAAATTTTTGGGAAGATGTCTGATAAAATAAAAGTGCATTTATTAAATTTATTTTCTTTCTCGAAAATAAATGGTATTTTTAAACTACTTTACATATTTATTAAAATTAATTCTTTTTTAGAATTATTTTAAGAGCTTGTTCTATAAATTACTCTACTGCTTTTTAAGAAATTCAATAATTTTTTATTGAAGTTATTTTAAATCATTAATTCTAAAAGTTAAGGAAAGAAATATTTTCTAAATTAGTTGTTTAAAATTATTTAATTAGTTAAAAATACATTTATTCCAAACTTGATATTATTAAGAAATAGATGCTATCATCCACTATTAAATAATACAAATTATTTATAAGTACTCATAAAATCTAGTGATGCCGAATTTTATAATTAGAATAAAATAAAAACATAAACATGTGATTATGTTTTAAACTCTTGACAGGCTGACTTGGAACTTGACTAACCTGTTAAAATTCTAAGTTGACTTAATAACTAAGAAAACTTGTCCAATAGTTCATCAATATAATATCGTTTTTTTTTTTTTATATTGACTCGTAATTTGAATGAATCACAATTTGAATTTTAAAAATATGCTTGCTTGTGATAACTGTTAGAATTCTAATGATCCCGATTAAGTATCTAGTGTTCTTCAGCAATTCTGTCGATTTTTTATGTTCTTCAATTTCTAGAATTTAATCTGATCTTAACAGCTACTGTGCAGATCAAAGCTTTCCAACAATAACTACTAAGGTAAACCATGAAGAACAGACATATGAAGAGCTGAAAAACCATAGCTTTTATATATAGCGACACTAACATTAGATCACATTCGTAGCTCAAACGGAAGTTAAAGGATCGCAGGAGAAATGAAAGAGCGACAGGCAGATCACATTCGTAGCTCAAACGGAAGTTAAAGGATCGCAGGAGAAATGAAAGAGCAACAGGCACACGTCAAAAGTTACGGTTTCTAGCATGGGATTGTAGATACAGAGACGATTCATTTTCCCAATTATAATATTATGTTTGCGGGGATGAAATGTAATGTAAAATCTAAATAATGAGGATACAATTGTATTATAATTATAAACTATAGGGACCTGTCACTGAGACATCAGAAGATAGAAACTATCATGTTAGCTGTTGTTTCATAGCTCAAAGACGGAACAGAGTTCACTTTGTGCTTTGAGTTCCAGTTTTTGTTACTATGAAACTTCCCAGACTAAACTATCTTTCAAAACCCTTCAAGATTCCAACTTTCACTCTCAAACCAATCTTAACTCTCCCAATCTTAGAAACCCACTTGCAAAAATGTCAAAACATCAAGCAATTCAATCAAATCCTCTCGCAAATGATCCTTTCTGGCCTCTTCAAAGACAGTTTTGCAGCTAGTAGACTCCTTAAGTTCTCCACTGAATTACCATTCATTCACACAAACCAGTCTTATCAAATATTTTCACTCATTGAGAACCCAAATGGGTTCATTTGTAATACCATGATGAAGGGTTATATGCAAAGCAATAGCCCTTGTAAAGCTATATGGGTTTATAAGTTGATGCTTGAAAGCAATGTAGCAGCTGATAATTATACTTATCCAATATTGTTTCAGTCTTGTTCTGTTAGATTAGCTGAGTTTGATGGGAAATGTATTCAAGATCATGTTTTGAAGATGGGATTTGATTCCGATGTTTATATACAGAACACTTTGATTAATATGTATTCTGTTTGTGGGAATTTAGGTGATGCACGTAAGGTGTTTGATGATAGTTCTGTTTTGGACTTGGTTTCGTGGAATTCGATGTTGGCAGGGTATGTTTTGGTAGGGAACGTGGAGGAAGCTAAGGATGTGTATGATAGGATGCCTGAAAGGAATGTAATTGCTTCGAATTCGATGATTGTTTTGTTTAGTAAGAAAGGTAATGTTGAAGAGGCGTGCAAATTGTTTAATGAAATGAAGCAGAAGGATTTAGTATCGTGGAGTGCATTGATTTCATGCTATGAGCAGAATGAGATGTACGGGGAGGCTTTGATTTTGTTCAAGGAAATGAATGCTAGTGGAATTATGGTGGATGAGGTTGTGGTGCTTAGTGCTCTTTCGGCGTGTTCTCGCTTGTTGGTGGTTATGACAGGGAAGTTGGTACATGGTTTGGTTGTGAAAGTTGGGATTGAGACTTATGTTAACCTTCAAAATGCGTTGATACACATGTATTCAAGTTGTGAAGAAGTGGGTGCTGCTCAAAAGTTGTTTAGTGAGAGTTGTTGGTTGGACCAAATATCATGGAATTCTATGATCTCTGGCTACGTGAAATGTGGGGAATTTGAAAAGGCGAGGGCTTTATTCGATTCAATGCCCGAAAAAGATAATGTATCATGGAGTGCAATGATATCAGGTTATGCTCAACAGGACAAATTTACCGAGACTTTAGAGCTATTCCAGGAAATGCAGATTGAAGGAACAAAGCCAGATGAGACGATTTTGGTTAGTGTGATCTCAGCTTGTACGCACCTGGCTGCTCTTGACCAAGGCAAGTGGATTCATGCTTATATAAGGAAGAACGGCCTAAAGATTAATATCATTTTGGGTACAACTCTTATAAACATGTATATGAAATTAGGGTGTGTTGAAGATGCTTTGGAGGTTTTCAGAGGGTTGGAGGAGAAGGGGGTTTCTAATTGGAACGCTCTCATACTTGGTTTGGCAATGAATGGGTTCGTGGACAAGTCACTCGAAACATTTTCAGAGATGAAGGAACAGGGTGTAACACCTAATGAGATAACCTTTGTAGCAGTACTTGGGGCTTGCAGACACATGGGCTTAGTGGATGAGGGACACCGGCATTTTAATTCCATGATTCAGGAGCACAAGATTGGGCCCAACATCAAGCATTATGGATGCATGGTCGATCTTCTAGGACGTGCAGGTATGCTAAAAGAAGCAGAGGAACTCATTAAGAGTATGCCAATGGCACCAGATGTTTCCACTTGGGGTGCCTTGCTTGGAGCTTGTAAGAAATACGGTGACAATGAAATTGGGGAGAGGATAGGAAGAAAGCTTGTAGAACTTCATCCTGACCATGATGGGTTCAATGTGTTGCTTTCAAACATATATGCTTCAAAGGGCAATTGGGTTGATGTTCTTGAAGTTC
The DNA here is from genome assembly GCA_032356905.1 of Salix exigua. Taxonomy (NCBI): domain Eukaryota; kingdom Viridiplantae; phylum Streptophyta; class Magnoliopsida; order Malpighiales; family Salicaceae; genus Salix; species Salix exigua. Next base: position 218,322 of record CM063592.1, on the reverse strand, counting down.
GGGGAATGATGAGGCAACATGGGGTGGTGAAGACCCCAGGCTGTAGCATGATTGAAGTTCATGGTAAAGTTCATGAGTTCCTCGCTGGAGATAAGACACACCCTCAGAATGAAGATATTGAACATATGCTAGATGAAATGGCTAAGAAATTGAAGTTGGAAGGTTATGCACCAGATACACGTGAGGTTTCCCTTGATATTGATGAAGAAGAAAAGGAAACTACTCTGTTTAGACACAGTGAGAAGCTTGCAATTGCCTTTGGGCTTATTGCCATTGATCCACCAACACCAATAAGGATAGTGAAGAATTTGCGAATATGCAATGATTGTCACACTGCAGCAAAGTTGATCTCTAAAGCTTTTAATCGTGAAATTGTGGTGAGGGATCGGCATGTCTTCCACCACTTCAAGCAGGGTTCTTGTTCATGCATGGACTTTTGGTAGAAAAAAATATACAAGTAGACAAATTTCTGTGTTTTTTCATGTGGAGCTTGTCCAGTCCGACCATGGTAGAAAGGTATTTTTTTCACCGGTTGCTGCCTGGTTAAAAGACCTCTGGCCGGGTACTGTTGAATTGAAATAGTAACCATGCCTTGCAAAAAGTTTTAACCCATGGCTGGTTAAATTCTCCAACTGGTTAGTTGATTTGTTTTGCATTTTTTTTGAATTGTGGCTTGTATTATGTTTATTCTCACAATGACATTCTGGAATTGCTTTTTTCAATTGATGGCGGAAGAACACGAGTATAAAAAGAGAATGCCTTTGAATCCCAATAGAAGAATGTAAGATGTCTTTCTTTTCCCTTTTTTAAAATTTTTAAATCTGTTTGAATTTCTTAAGGATCTGATTTACTTTTGTTTTACAAAGCAGAGCAGAGAATGAACATAAGGCCGAGTAATTTTTTTTACATGATTTTCCATTTCCACTGGTGCTTTAAATTTCTCTCACTTAATTTAATTCATTCTGTTATAGGAATATGAACATCCTGTTGACAAAGATGTTGGACCTTTTCAATTTAATTGATACTTGAACTCAAATTATATTTTTAAAGGAGCAAATACGTTCAAATTCTAGATTTTGTGCCTTAAATTTTGTTGGAAGGTGGAATCAATTTAGGAGATTTAATTTTCAGTTTATCTTTCAATCGTCAATGCATTTTCTTTTCTTTTTGCTTCTTGTTTCACACAACACAAATTGCCTCGAATCTAGCCAAAGCACTGGCCAAAGTTCTTTCATATATTTGAGGCCCTTTTCTTTTAATGAATTTTCATTATTTTATAACCATTATTGGCACAGGGGTTATATGGAATTAATCTTAGGAGAGGATTGTGGTGTAGGCATTGGTGTCACCATATATGACCCTGTACATACTTGGTGTTTAGCTTGCTATTTTCCATTGGTGATGATTTTATTTTATTTTATTAACAGGTGATTTCCATGGGATTTGGAACGTCGTTTAAACTGGCTTATCATAAGTGTCCTCTTTCTTCAATTTTGACCATTACTGCTTTCACCATCAATGAGGTGATTGAAACCATGGGTGCTGGTGAGTTCGGTGATGACATGGTTCTATTTTAAGAATGAGGATTTGGTGGAGGCCTGTCTATTTTCATGATGATAAATTTCTGAAATGTTGCTTCTGCTGTTGCTACAAAAGTAAGCTAAGAAGCAACACATTTGGTTACAATTCCGTGACAGGTGTGTATCAAAAAGTATTGCTATAAACTTTGTAGTAGTATTTAAACATGAGTTAATGTATGATGATATGCTGATAATATTGATTGGCGCACAGTGGCAATGTTTAAATGCATGTTAATGTCTTTCCCTTGCTCACGATGACCATTGTGAATTTTCAGTCTTACATCCTAGGAAGTTTGATGAATGAAGTAGCTGTTTGCAACTGAGAAACATGCCATGCCTAGGTAAATGTGCTGATCAATGAATTTGTTACCAAATTGATGGTGTTTTTGACATGCATGCTGGAAATCTTTTCTTGATACACACACACACACACACACACACATATTGGTTTCTCAGTGTGTTTTGCATGAAGCTAAATCATTGGAATCTGGATCTTATTATTTCTGGGTTGACCATGGAATAATTCTGCATGATTTCCTTATATCCATTGTTAAATGAATTCTTTTGGTTGAGCTTTGATCTTGGTTTCAAAGCAATTATGGACAACATCTGATGCAGCCGAGATCCTTATTGTAACAAAAGATTAATCAGCAATAACAATATATCAGTCCTTGAGTTACTATCTGCAATCTTGTCAATGCAGGGTTACACTGTAGATGGTCACCACCGAACAGGAATCTGGGCTCTACATGAAATCCTTGCAATCTGTGATAGAAGTGTGTATCGTTTGCCTGCTGACCTTTTCACACTGTAGAAATAAAATTCATTTCTTCATGTGTGTTGATTAATGACTTTAATGTTTCCTAGTAAGAAGAAAATGAAGCATCTTTTTGTTTGTATGATATCCAAACTTGCAGGGACAGCTATTTAAATATGAGGGACGCTGGGGGAGAGGATGTACGAGAGGGAGATCCGGCAGAGAGAGATGGAGAGGTGTGGAGGCTTTGTTAACAAGATTTCTCGATAACCCTGGATATCATTATATGCATCTCTTCTGGTGCTGATCCTTGTCTCCCTCTCTTTAATCTCATATATCATATAATCTCTGTGCTGCAAATGTGCAGTGAAGATTGGATCCTTAAAGATATAAGAAAGAGAAACCGATTTGTTGACTAATTTTTGCTCAAATTGGCTAAAAAACTGGATATTCAGCAACTGTGGGAGTTTCCTCTGCTTAGTTTGTGAGTCCACAATCAAGCTGGTTACATGTAAATATGGTATCATTTCTCACTTCAAATCAAGTGCTGTCTTCTTGGTCGTGTATAAAGCAATCAAGTTCAGGCACATAGCCAGCCTCTTTCATATGCCTTGCAGGTAATTCCATAACTTCGTAAACCCACTCTATATGAGAGCCCATCTTATTTCCTACAACAGAACTGCAAACCTGGTTTCGTACCTCAATCCAACTCCTACCAGCCTCTTTTTTAGAGCCTGCTCTCTTCATCATCTTTCTCATTCTTTCAGCTTCTCCCCATTTGCCTTCTGCAGCATAGATATTTGACAGCATCACATAACTCTCAACCATATTTGGTTTCAATGCCAATGCCTTCTTAGCTGCCAACTTGCCCACCTTTGAAAGGTTATGTGCCTTGCAAGCACCAAGCAGAGCTCCCCAAACAGACTCATCAGCCATAAATGGCATGCTTCTTATTAGTTGATAGGCCTCCTCAACTCTTCCAGCTCTGCCTAGCAAACCTACAACACACCCATAAATCTCCTGATTTGGCTTGATGTGATAATCATCCAACATACAGTTGAAGTACCTCAAGCCTTGATCAACTAGCCCGGCATGATTACATGCATGTAGAACTGCCATAAACACTACCTGATCAGGTCTGATGCCTGACCTGACCATCTCGTCAAACAACTCAACAGCCTCTTTACCATATCCATGAGTCCCGTATCCAATCATCATAGAAGTCCAGGAGACTAAATTTGTACAGGACATTTCACTGAAAATCTTTTGTGAATCATTTATATTGCCACACTTTGCGTACATATCAATCAAGGCATTAGCCAATTCCAGATTTCCATCAAGCCCTCTGCGAAAAATCCCTCCATGAACCTGCTGTCCACAATGCAAAGCTGCTACGTTTGCACATGCTGCTATAAGACTGGTGAAAGTGAAGCAATTTGGACTAAAACCTTCTGACTCCATTTGTGAAAATATAAAGAGAGGCTCTATCGAATCTGATCTTTCATACCCAGCTATTAATGTATTCCATGTAATCAAATCTTTTTCACTCATCTCATTGAAGTACTCCTTTGCCTCGGATAAATAATTACACCTACAATACATATCAAGTATAGAATTCATGACAGGAAGATCGGACTCAAATCCATGTTTAATCACTGCCGTATGAATTTGTCGGCCAAGAATATTTGAGCCAACTGAAGCACAAGCTCTAACAGCAATCGAAATGCTATGTGGGTTCAATTCTGCTCCCTCCTGTTAGCCATGAAACCAACAAATTCACATTTTAGTACTATACATACGCATAGTAAACAGTTCGTGAAAGTTAAGACTACTCAACAAACGAGGGCCATGGTGTGCTATATAGCGGTTAAAGTAGTGTTTTTGATACATTAAATCTTTCTGTGATTCTTGGAGTCTTTCCGTCATCCACTTACCAGTGACATTTCCCGGAAGATTTGAACTGCGCGGCTCCCATTACCTCTGTGAGTGTAACCAGCAATCAAGGTAGTCCAAGACACAACATTCTTCTCTTTAATATCGTGAAAAACAACACAAGCATCCCTCATTGTTACACCACAAGTAGCATACATATCCATGAGAGCATTATCTACATAAATAAACCCCTCCACAAACCTTCTTTTAATAGCCAATCCATGAACCAACCCCCCAGAAAAAACACTGTTCATTCCTTTACAAGCCTTTAGAACACTTGATATTGTAAATGCATTTGGTGGGACATTGTTATCCTTTACCTTATCAACAAAAACACCCCATGCTTGAGTGTATTCATTACAATATGTGTACCCTGAAATCATTGCAGTCCATACAACAACATCTCTCTCAGGCATTTCATCAAACAGGTTACGTGCTTGACTGACTAGGCCCTTTTCAAAATATGACTTCAAGAGGTCTGTGGCTAGAATGGAGGTACCCTTTGGCCTAAAAGTTGTGCTTGATTGGTACTTTGGTGTGTTTTGGGCCCACTGTAGGTAGTTCTTGATCATAGGTGGGAAAGGATGGGAGTTACTGGTAGATAGCAGTCTTTTTGTGATCATGTTCTAGTGTCCATGGTCATGGCCTGTATTTTTTGTTCATAGTTTAAAGCATGTAATAGAAAATGGTGGGAACAAGGCTTTATATGGTGTGGAAGGGGTACAGAGTGGGGATGTCTACTTTGAGATCACAAAGACATGACGTGATGCAAATAAATCTGGCATTTTGTCCCAGTTTCGCAAGACAAGCAGAGGATCTGTAGTTATCTTTTTGCTGGCCCTAAAGACAGCCTTAACATACAGTTTTTGCTACAAACAGTTAACTCTTGTTTTTTAGATGATAATAGATATTCCTCGACCACCATATATATATATATTAAATAAAACTAAAAACTAAATCTTTTTCTTTTTAATTTTCTTTTTAAAGGTATACTTTTGTATCAATCCAGCAGTACCCAGTAAAATTTTTAAAAATCATTTTGAATATTGATCTCAAGATTTAAACTGAAAATTTAGTTATAATATCTTGATTAATCAATAAACAAAATTTCATGGTTATAAAGTATTAATTTATAGAGGTTTAACTGTACAGGAAAGAAACTAAAGGTGAAATAGTTGCAGGAAAACCCGAGTTTGATACATTAAAAAAGTGTGTAAAGATCATTGTAATAATATACAAACTAGACATGGCAATGGGAAGAATACAACAATGGAAAAATACAGCACGGTCAACTTAGCTAACTAATCGGCTCTTAACTTGATAATTAAACTGAGACTATGGTCTAGTCGTGTATAAAGATGCTGCTGCTAGTATAACTTCTTCCTTTTATGGTTGAAAATCACTGTTTTATCAGTCTATCCTATTAGCATAGCTGTACAGTAACAGAAATTCTGCCTGTGCATCATCCTACACGAGGATCTGAGACTTAGCAGCGCCTCGAGAACACCTCTTCCGGCCATTCTTTTTAAGCCCACAAACACAGAACTCAAGAAGCTCATAATCCTCATCCCAGAATAATAAGGACGCCCTCTGTGTGTTCTCCAAGAGAATTTTTGATGTTAGGAACCCTGCAACCGTCCATGTTTGATAGAGACGGGATTGCTTTCCGATAAACTTCCCAGTTCGGGTGTCATAGTACTCTGGCCAATGGTCAACTTGAAGTCTCTTCTCAGCCAAAGCAATCGCCTTCTGAGCTAGTTCAACTCGATCCATCTTTATGCATGCCAAAGTGAACTGAAATCAAAATAGAAATGATTCAGGGGGCAGAGATCAGTTAAGTGATTCAAGGGGTGACATTTTGATGTTTATTTTTGGGTTCCCAGTGACCCTTTTCTCGTCAGTATGCCCAACCAGAAACCTTTAGAAACTAGATTCCATGTATCGCTTAAACCAGCAAAACTAGCAGGAACGCTTGTTGAGTATAAATCAGCATGGCATGAGTGTCTGCTGGTCCCAAATTAATTTTTTTAAGCCTCAGCAAAACATACATTTTGCCAATGAAGTTAAGCTTACCTGCCACAGAAGTGTTGGCCATGACCCACCATTATGATACGACCAAGGGCTACAATGCACAATCAGAAAAAAATAATTTTTGAGTTGATAGAAATTGTAAATTGAACAAAGAAAGCACATGCACAGAGGCTCAAGTAATATTTTTTGAAACTCACGTGTTCTTTGGGTCACTGCCAGTGATTATACGCCAATCTTCACGCTCTAGAGCAGGGTAGCATATCTTAAGAGGCATATTTCCCACAAGGTCATCCCATTTGGCTTCAATCAGATTTAAAATAGCTTCATTATGTTTTGGAGTACCCAAAGATGAAACAACGGACCAAAGATTTCCAAGAGTGAAAAACCTAAAATCCATGTGAGCTGGCTGCAGATTGCCAATCATATAACCGCCTTCCTCAGGTATCCAGTCCATGAGCCATGATGGAATTTGTTCAGGATAAATATTGAATTTGTTGGTGGCTTCTGTAGAATACTCTTCTGTTTTATACCGGTATATCTCATTGATCTTGTTCATATCTACCCAATAGTATTCTCTAATGTGGAATGACAGAGCACTGAGTCTGTTGTTGATAGCCTTCACTAAATTCTTTGATCCATCATTTACAACTATCATCTCACGTGAGCATCGTAAAGCAGAGTAAAACAAGGCCTGCAGAAACAGACTACTAGTTGTGAGGTAAACTATAGATGCATAAACATGTAATCAAAGAACAAAGCTTGTACATATAGCAGGGTGATTACAGACTAACATTCTCTATACATGAAAAAAAGCAGCATCAGAGAAATGGTTAAAAGTGCTTTGGAGAAATGAGAAGTATATAACAGACTAACAGCACCAGCAAATGGCAAGAGCTGAAGTTTTCATAACATTAAGCCTGCATAACTCACAGCTGCACTTTATAAAGCTTTAAATCATTACATTTGTGGAAAAGTCTGAAAGTTGCTCATAAACAATACTCCATTTCCACATGTAACAATTAAAAGCAATGCAGGGATGCTTGGTTAAAAGTGCTTTGGAGAAATGAGAAATATATGACAGACTAATAGCACAATTAAAAAAAAGTGTGAAAGCATTTCATAAGCAAGACTCCATTTCCACATGTAACAGTTAAAAGCAATGCAGGGATGCTGAGGTTATGGCACCTCCAAACTCGTATAGAACTGAGCCATAAATTTCCAACTGTGCAGAACTCCATATCAATTGAATTTAAATAAAAAAACACATTACAAGGACATGAAAAACCACTACAAACAGCCCAAGTCAATTACCAAACACAACATCAAAAAGGATAATGTAAGGAAATGACTCACTTGGATCTCAAGGGGGTGACCATGGATACCCATCCGCCGATCTATCATGCAGGAGCCATCGGTGACTAGTAGAGAAGGAAACATATCAAACCCATCAGTTAAGCACAACTTCAAGATCAGTTTTATGCCAGTCTGGACATCCACCCTTTCTTGTAAGGCATAGTCACCGGTGAGTTTTCCATACGCCCTCAACAAAATAATCCACCACAACCCTAATGAAACAGAAAAGAAGAAACACAGATGCTATCAGTCAACAAGAATCAATGAACTACTGAGAACAATAACTGTCTCCTGAAATATACTACAATTAAGGATGGAAATTTACAATTAAATATATGGGACACATAAAAATCCTTAAAAGAATCAAATTACAGAACCATGGCAATTTTTAAAATTAAAATGTTCACAGAGGTGTTTACTAACCAGAATCCACAGGCGCAACACGGCCAATAGCTGATTCACCAAAATCTGGATCTAAAACTTCTTCAAATTTATTGTCATCAAGAGGCACCGCTCTGACTTTAAAACTGGCAGGCATCAGCCCCTGGCCAGGACTATAGCAGTCCACTGTTTTCTCCCAACTCTAAGAAAACAAAAACAATTTCTTGAGTTTTCAAGAACATCAATAATAAAAACATAGCTATAAATGCACATTTATGATTCATCGAATATGAACTGTAGGCACAAAACCATAAAGGAACATCTGTCTGAGAGATGACAAAGAAGACATAACAAATTATCGCCGATAAAAAGGGTAAAAAATCAATGCCAAAGAAACAAACAAAAAAAATTAAATGGCATTTGAATAATCATATCATCATCAGAATGTTTATCCAGGTTGACATTTATACTAAAATTTGTAAACAATAATGGTCAATATGGAATAGAGGTGTATTTCATGACTTCTAAACGAATCCTCGTTAATAACTTGTTGCACATAAATCAGGCATTTTAATACTGGTCAAAATAGAACAATGATATAAATGTAAAAATATCAAATGAAACAATGAAAGGATACATCAGAACATAATAGAAAAGCAGGATAAAGTATTACCTGCAATTGCAAGGTATGAAGCAAGAAATTCTTCACAATCTCTCCTTCTCCCCTAAGCAAAAACGCAAGAGCTGAAGGCACGAAATCACGAATAAACACCTGATCATAATTCAATGGCATCTTATCCCCAGGATCATTCGCGGCCACAGTTCCCACAGGACTCCCACAATACGTAACAACAGCATCATTCAACAACTTCCATGCCTCCTTTTCTACCTCACTCTCTTCCCTCTTAGGACTGATAATCTCAACTCCTTGACCACCATCCAAATTCTCTCTATTTACACTTTCACAATTATCAACAAGCACCCCTATCCTAGACTCTTCATCCCCTAAAACATTCTCATCTTTATCAATCCTCTCAACCACCAAAGGCTTAGTACCGATCCCATTTTGCACATAAATTCTCTCAAAATTATTATCATTCACTCTTGTCTCGACAGATGTTGAAAAATTTCTAACTTGTGATGCAACACCAGCAACAATAGAAACTCCTTTAAAGTCTTTTGTTATAAGCCTAGATTGGCCAAAACTGATATAGGGAGCACAAAAAGATTTCTGGGATTCATTGAAAATGGTCCTAGACCCAAAGATTCTAAAAGGGTAGGTCAAAAACTGCTTGTTTTTCTCGAAATTAAACTGGTTCCCTGATAAAGTGCTTGTTAGACTATGATGGAGCTTAAAAAAGACTGGATTTTTCTTAGATAAAAAGAATATATAAGAGGGTCTCATTGTTGTATTTCCAATAAACTAACAGCATCGACAGAATCGAGAACCAAACAAAAGCATAAACAAATGTGCTAAGGATTTGCTTGTAATGAAATAAGGAAAATGCCTGGATCTTTTGTATTTACAAACGAAAAAAGGTTGAAACTTCAATGAATAAAAAGGATATCATTTCTTGATTTGAACTTACAGAGACAGAAAAGAGAGAAATTGGTGATATCTAACAGCAGATTTTGGTGTTCAGAGAAGGACGAGAACAGGAAAAAACTGGATTTTCATATGGGCGGTTGTCAGGAAGGGCAAGATTTTGTCGCGGTCATCGTGGGTAATAAGTAAGGAGGTTGTGGATTTCAAGTAAAGTGGAAGGAAATGACTATAGTACCTCTCATAACCTTGTTCCTTTTGTCCTGAGTATATTATTTTTAGTCCCTGTTAATGTTTTGTGATGCTTTAATTTAAACATTTACGTTTGGAAAGATATAACTTTAGATATTTGACTCTTGTTGACCATTATCTTATTAAACATACCATTAGTAGCAAGGCAAGTTTAAGAGATCAAAAATATAAAAAACTTGTTTAGGAATATGCTAAAGAAAAGATGTTTTTTTTCATGTTTTTATCTCTGTTACTTTGACTAATTATGTTTCTGTCTTTTTATATTTATTTTTTCTTGAAATGCCAATCTTTTGAGATTTATAAAGAAAACCAGCAATTTTTTTTAATGAAACACAATTAATTTATTTTTACATTATTTAGCTAGGGGTTAAGGATAATTTACTCCTTTCTTTCCCCTTTTAGGTTCTTGCTAGCTATTTTTGGAGTGAAATAGGGAAGGAAGTGATGTTATTGGATGTGCCAAGTTGATTCTCCTTGTTGTTAGGTCAGCTTAAAATTAGCATTAGTGAGTGTCTATTAATCAAGTATGTGTTTTGAATTAGAGGATGGTAATTAATGGTAGAGAAAATTAGTCAGTTTCCTTCTTAAGTGCACTACCTCAAGCACTAACCCATCATTTTCTTTTTCTTTGATTTAATAATTTCTCTTAAGAACCTAAGAAACACACCTCAACTTTTGGGTCAGTATCCATTTTGCCTCCAAGCAATTTTTTACTTTGTCTGAAACAATTTCATAATCAAGTAATTTTGAAAATCCTTGATTTTCTGAAGGATCCATGTCCCAAAAATCGATTTTCAAAAACAATAGATTCGTCATAGGAAGGCCTTCCCACGTAACTTCTTTCTTTGAGAGGGATTCCCATTGGATTAGCACCTCTAATATCAGCCTTATCCTTGATGCCACCAAGGATATGTGGACATGTTTTTTGCCACAGGCAGCAGCGATAGACGAAACTAGAGATGTTTCCCAGCACCTGGTGCCTGGCAGGCCAACAAAGCAAAGAACTTGATCTCTCGCATCTTCAAGATTATTGATAATGCGTTGTTGGGTCTTAGCCCTGCCCATTAGAGAAGGCATCTCCTTCTTGAGATGGCTAATTAAGTAATTATGTAGGTCTGGATCAGAGCAGCTCTAGCAAACCCTTTACAAACTCATTGATTCGACGATCACAAGCTTTCTTGGGAATATCAACCATGTCCATGAGAAGGTCATTAATCTGTTCTTTTTTCTAAAAGATCACAGAACACCTGACAGGCAGCTTGTCATTAATAGTCTGGTCATTAATAGCTTGTTATTTCATCTAGAAATGGATGAGGAATTTGTGAACACTTGAACTTTGATTAGAATGCTCCTCCAAAACTTGTCAAGCCACTAAATGGCATACCTGCCTGAGTAGCAACTATGTTCCCAGGTAGGTTTCTCTCATCAGATCCAAGCATCCCGACAACAAATCTATCAGTCGTTGGCTCTGGTCCGATGTGAGCTGCCGGATAGTTACATCTAAGCAAGTGTTCTATAGACGTTAATGTTATCCTGGTGGAATATTGACCCCAGTTCATACCATTGGTATGGCACTAACTTGAAACCTTTAAAAGAGTTATTATTGCAATTAAAAATGATTTTGATATAAAGTAAAGTATCTATAACTTTTATGTTCATGTAATAATTTCGATTTGGAAAAAAATAATTAAATTCTTATAATTTTACAGTTCAATCCTACATTTAAAAGTATTTCTACAAGACTGCAACCGCCTTACTTGTGAGAAAACAAACTCACTTGTCCAATAAAATTCAAACATGTGTGTTTTGACCACACTCCATCTCATCCTCAACCTCTCTATCTTCTCTCAACAAGACGCGCTGCCACCCACTAGTTTGTGAGTTACAAACTCATCAAGAAATGGCAAGAATTCTTGACTCGTTTCCGCCTCCATTTCTACTCATGCATCCAGCTCTTTCTCGCTCTACATGGCCCAGTTTCTCAATGCCCATCTCACCAAATCACACTTTCTGCAGCTCTATTTCCCACAACAACCAACTGGTATGTCTCTTCTTTCGAAAACTACAATTTCACATTCATACAGTTTCTTATCTTTATGTTTCCCTTGCTTTTCTTGTTTTCTTTTTGTGGTAAGTTCTTTTTCTTGAAATGTGAATGTGGTTTATCCCTGTTTTTTCAACTGATATGCAGCTTTTTGTCTTGTATCATTAGGCCCTTTCAATTGCTTCTCACAACATAATTTTTGATGTAAACATAATCAGACTCAAGCTTTTGCAGTTCCAAGGAGAAATGCGATGGCATTGATCTTGTCAAGTTACTTGTTCTCGGAATTAGGTTTCGACAATCTTGCACTTGCTCAACAGTCCGTTGGGTTCAGGGAATACATTGATCAATTTGATGGGTATTCATTCAAGTACCCTAAGAGCTGGATTCAAGTTCGAGGTGCAGGAGCTGATATATTCTTCAGAGACCCTTTCGTTCTTGATGAAAATCTCTCCGTGGAGTTGTCGTCTCCTTCATCATCCAGGTACAAGAGTGTTGAAGACTTGGGCCCTCCACAAGAAGCTGGAAAGAAGGTGCTTAAGCAGTATTTAACAGAGTTCATGTCTACTAGAATTGGTGTCAGGCGCGAATCAAATATTCTTTCGACATCCTCTAGAGTCGCTGATGATGGAAAACTTTATTATCAAGTTGAGGTAAGTTTTTAGGTAGAAAGAAGTCATTTGCATGCATCACACAGCTTCTAAGCTTAGTGATTATAGTGGTGAAGATTATTTTCCTTTCGAGTTCATAGAAGTGTTTCTAACCAGGCCATCATGCTATCAGGTAAACATCAAGTCCTACGCCAACAACAACGAGCTGGCTGTAATGCCTGGGGAAAGAGTAGTTCGATTGGAATGGGATCGCCGGTATCTGTCAGTTCTTGGAGTTGAAAACAATCAGCTGTACGAGTTACGATTACAAACACCAGAAAATGTATTTGTAGAAGAGGAAAATGATCTTCGTGAAGTTATGGATTCCTTTAGAGTGAACAAGATTGCTGTTTAATTACTTTGAGTTCTTAAAGATTTATCCAATATTCTTGAGCTTGGAATTCACTGATACTTTTGCTGCTTTCTTTATCTTCGTTTTGAAGTAACAATTTGAAATTTTCATCCACTATCCAACGCCAGTTTTGTTTCACATTAGGTTTTCTTCATTGCACCAGGCCTCTGTTTTGTTGGCAGTGTTTTCAAGCTGACATGTTCTATCCTCTATCTTGTATGCATTACTCTGATGTGTTCAGAAAATATATTTTTTTAGTTTTCTTTTCTATTTCCGATGAAAAATTGAAAAAAGTAGTTCATTTATTGAAAACACAGATGAAAATAAAAAAGAAATCCATCAAGATTACAACTATTTCTCATAAAAAATCAAACATTATTTTATAATAATCATCTCAATTGTGATAATCTAGTTGTAGAATAATACTTTTATTTCATTCAAATAAAAAATTATATTGTTAACTCAAAAATCATAAATTATAATTTATGAAACTAACTAAATATGAAAAAAAGAAGTCTGTCTTCTACATTACAAAAAAATGTTTATATATGAAAAACTTGCATTGACTCTTTGGAAATCTGTAAAACTATTCTGAAAGAGAAAGTTCAGTTTCCTTTTTGTGACTTCAATTTCCCAGAAAGGTACATTATTATTCTGTTTCTATTCTGATGATGAGAACTCCCCAAAATCAATGTTGATTGCCCTGACAGTTTGCCAACAAGGGCACTGCAGGATCTTTTGTGACTGAAAAAGCAACTGCTTGAAACAGTGGAAGTTGCGACAATGAGAGCCAACACATTATGATGTTAATGATTTTGATCACAAATATAATTGATTTTGTTAAAAATGTTTTGATACGACACAAAATCTATGAGCTACCTTTATCTGAATTTTTTTTTAATGAAATTCACCAAATTGAAATCATGGAAAGCAGCAAAACGAACCATCTCGTCAAGTTATCAAATGATCTAGCTCCATTGATCAACTGGCATCCATGCTATAATACAGAATGCCAAAATCATTCCAGGTAGGATAACAAACTGGAAATTTATCATGATTCAATACAAAATCTATGACCTAACTTCATACAATCCTGATCTTGTGAAAGCTCGAAACCCTTTATAAAGACGGCTTGGTACAACCCTGAGATCCAGTTTATCTAATTGCAGGCCAGAGAGGGCAACGCCCTGGATTCTAAAACCCACTTGAAATGTGGGAAACACGTGAAGCCGCTTTAATCCCGTCTCAAGCAACAGTGTTCCAGATAATGCAGGGGTTCTATCTTTTGGTATTCGATCAATTGACCAGGTGCATGTCTGCAAATACGTGTAAACAAACTAAATAATCAAACTCTACCATGTACAGGGGAAAAAAAATTCCAGCCTGAAAGGTTTTTCCCTTTTCATTTCTAAACTAAGAAAAAAAATTTGCGCAGCCCCTTTTTTTGTTATTCAGCTGCTACCAAAGGTTTGTCATGTGATGAGACAATTGTTCAAAAGAGAGACACAGAACTAGAATTTTTGTAATCTTTCCAGACAGAGATACACAGAGCATGCATCTTTTGTTTTTCCTTTTTTTGGGTGTGCTGAATAACGAAACGTATCAATATATTTTTTGTCACCAGACATTAAAGATATGCATTAAAGGTATCAAGATAGGTTCAGCACAGATACCTTGTTTGAGAAGATGGTCACTGCTCCATGATTTGCAGTCAGATCAGCTGACAAAACACACGAAGGCAGTTGAAATTGCACTGTTATTGAGTCTATCATCTTTCCAGGGTCATTTCGTATACCAACCATCACGTTGACGCGGCAGGCCCCATCATCGGATGTAATCTGTGGCTTTACATAAATTGGCGTACTTTTCAACTTTTTAACCCTGAATGAAGGAGAAAGGTTATTGAAATGGAAAAAAACTACGGCATCCATGCGAGCAAAGTGACTAACATAAGAGACATACAACTATACATATTCTCTCTACACCTTCCCCAAGTAGTTATCTTGCATATATACTTCATAATAGGAATACCTCCGATAAGTAAACTAAATGACCAGAAACTGACATTGACAATAAAAGAATCAGAACATTTATGATGTGTGCTACACACTATGGACCTGTAACTCATGAGCTTAAATAGTCCATCGGGAGGCACAAATGACAGGATATGATGGGATTCCCAAGGCCGGAACCGAACACAGGGATGAAATCTGACATCATCCATAATAGATGGGTTTGTAAATGATAGAGTCAAGTCAGGAACACCTGTGATATGAGAGTTTACTTGAACTTCACCATAAACCTCACACTTCACCAAAATCCCATCCCTGAAAATTGCATTTGAAAAAGAAAATTGCTTAGCCATAAGTATGAAACCACACAGGATAAATATATGACATTCAATGATAACTACCAAAGAAGGAAAAATCTTATTTTAACTTGAAATGCATTTTCTAAGAGCATCTAAATTAAAATAGTTCACGTGAAGGTGAAAAATACAAATAGTAACATGATATGCACAACACCAAAGAAAGTGACACTGCAGATCTGTATTTAATATACAAAAAAAAAATATTAGGGCAGGTAATCACACTACTGAGATGGTCCCATTCCCCATTTGTTATGTAATACTTGCAAATAATTTGCGCTGGAGATTCTTCACAAAGTCAAATCAAATGTGAAACTGTCTATAGGAAAATACAAATTACATATGTTGAATCATAATCATGTAGATGGAGAAATGCAAATAACAAATTGGAAGGGAGAAGTGCCTAATGCAAACAATCAAGTTCTAAGAGAATTTCAAGAATAGAGCAATACCTATTTATAATCGCATCCATTTCTTCAACAAGATCAACATATACCTCATTGTTAGCATATTTTATGTCTGTTGTTCTCCATGGAACACAAGATGCTGTAGCGCCTGGAAGAGTGTCGCTCATATTTGAGCTATTGCCAGTCACAACACTCAGCATTTTGCTCACAATATTTGGTGGAGCTATCATCTCCCTCAGTATATTTGGTTCTGTTGTCAGGGGGAAGCCATTGTCTATCATCTCATCCAAAAGCTGCAAATTTTAATTAAAATGCTGGTTTATGAACACAAAACAGGGAGAGAAAAAACTAGGGAAAGGAGGAAAATCTTGAACCAAAGGAGAACTTTTAGATTTTGAATTTCCCCTTTTGATCTCAACCAATGAAATAAAAAAAGAAAAGCACCTTATATTGTCAATCTATTAAAAAGATTTTTTGTTACTGTGAAAATTATAAAACATACATGCTGCAAATATAGTTTTTGTATTGTTTATATACAAGGGGAAACATGTCATCTTCTGGTTTTGATACCATATAATATGGAAAGGTCAGTTGAAAACCCAATGTAGTTATAAGTAGTTAGAGACACAATGTATTGAAAGGCTTGAGTTTTTATTTTTAAACATATTGTCAGGTTGATTTGAAACCTTTCACTGAAGTCCCAATACAACATTTTAGTTACTAGTAATTGGATCCTATACGAGTCATGGTCGCTTTTTAGACCAATATTTTCCACAATCCCAAAATATTGTAAGTGATGTTCTCATAATTCACAGAAAGAAACTAGCATAATGACCCGATATGAAAATGATTCAGAAAAGCACCTCATACACAATGACAAAGTTATCCTTTATTACATCTTCATTCAATCCTTCTAGATAATCTGAGAGAACATCAGCTACTCTGCAAAGGAACTGAAAATCAAGTTGGTACAAGTCAAGGATTTGAACACCATCAACCCATACATAGTTACATCCAATCACAAAGCACATAAGCTAACAAAATCTACCTCAATGCCCATCAAAGGTGGCATTTCAACTTGGGTGCAAGCTAAAAACGTGACCCCTTCCCGGACAATTTGGAACAAGTAATGTGTTGGTGATGCAATTACCGGTTGTTGCTATCAAAACAACAGGAAAGCAAATGAAAGATACAACAAATAACAATGACAATGACATCAACGACATAAACAAACTACAACAAAATCAAAGTATCAATTGAAAAGTAAATCTTTAGAATGAAAAAAGCAAAACCTGAATTTTAGACAGAAAATGAGATTCAAATCATACCCAGAATTCCAAAATGAAGCCTAACAGTATTGTCAAAAGCCACAAAGGTACCAAATGAAACCCAAAAAGATCAAAACTTGAACAGACAAAACCCAAAAATAGCTGTATAAACCTCAATTAAACAAAAATAAGAAAAATCCAAACCAGAAGTTGATACTCTTAGCTAAACAACATTGTCAGAAGCCATAAAGGTACCATAATCAAACTCAGAAAAGATCAATGCTTGAAACTACACAAGTCAAAAAACACGAAGCTAATATAATTATGAAATATACACAAAATCCAGAATAAAATCAAACCAGATTCAAAATTTGCAAAATAAGTCCAACAAACTACGTCGAAGCTTCAAAGTACCTTAAAGGAATCACCTTGAGAAACAACTTGATCCCAAAACCAAGCACAGATGGATCTATCTACTCTATGCCCAGTTAACTGTTTCTCTAGCATTACCTCTCTGTCAAAAAATATCACACAAAACACACAAAATTCAGTTGGTGATATTAATCAGATCAGATAAAGATGCATTCTTTACTGTTTTTAGATTTGAAAGATATGTTCTTGAGAGATTTTGACACTTACCCAGAATCTGAAAGAAGGAATATACACTGCAACATCTCTCTCTTTGCTAATGTTTTATTTTTTGCTCCTTTGGAGAATGGAGGTGGAGAAGAGTAGTAGAGGTAGCAAGCAAATAGTTAATCGAGGACGGTTTTTTGGGATGAGTTCGGTAAGAACCAGAGGAAAAACATCAAAATGGGCTACTAATTATAAGATGAATATCATCTTGGTCCTCAGATAACCTTTTTTCTCAAATAGATCTTTTGAGTATTTAGAAATTCTGAATTGAGTGTTTTTCGTTTCTTTTTACACACCATTAAAATATAAAAATTCACTTCAAAACTATATTTTTTCCTGTACACTCTGCAATGCTATGGCGCAAATTATGATAGTTTGTGCGAATTCTGCAATGGTGAAAGTTGAGTCCTATTCAAGGATTAACAATTCTAGTCACCACTTTGAAATTTCTAAATTTCTTACTTCTTGTGTTAAAAGGTTGCTTTTGTCTTTGTAAGAAAGAAAACGATGAGATAATTGCATTTGATGAGAGAGATAAGTTCTGAAAGGTGTTTGTTATTTTATTTTTTTACATTTTTGTGCTTGATCCATACACGTTTGACTATTTATATAGATTTTATCAAAGCCTAACAATGACTCAAATTGCCCGGAAAAAGCTAATAAGGTTAATCCTAATCACATCTAAGATAGTTAATACAAATCAGAACTTAGGAATCAACTCGGAAAACTAAGCATGGCCAAGTTGCTGATTTTAGAGGTGTTTCTGCTGCATAGAATGCCTCTTATTTCTAGATTTCTCTTCTGCTCTTCCTTGTAAATTTTTTCCGGGCAAAACAATCTCAAATACCCCTAGATAAACACTTCTAAAATTATGATTACTACAATACAATTTTAACCACGCTGCGCCACACTCCAAACAAAACTATTGTGTAACTGTAGATGCCACATAAAAAGATAAACCATACCCTAGAAAAGCAAAAACAAAGAAAAAGAGGGTAGCAATATTGGTTAGGATTAATTCTAAGTTAGAAAGTAGACAGGAAGTAAATATCTTATGACATAGGACAAGTAACTGAAAGAATCCTATTGCAAATAGAAGATGAAAGATTTGCGAATTCTAAGGTTAAGGTGTCTAAAAACTCCTAAATTTTCGTGCAAGGGATATAGTTTTCTCAGAGGAGGAAAAGGGCATGCTGAAGGGATACTTCAGGGAACTTTGCAATGGAGAGAAGGAACAAACGAGGAAAGATGGTGTAAGATATTCTAAGGTTAAGTCTTTGTATAGGTTTCGTTGTGTTTGCAAGTTATGGTCTGATTTGATATGCCCCCGTATACATAACAAGAATCAAAAGCTTTTTCTCTTGTTTAAGGAACATTGCTCCATTTTAGACTGCTATGAAGCAACTTCTGATTCGGATGCCAACGCCACAATTTTCCCAGTTGAATTTCAGTTCAATGAGACTCTAATGCCATCACTACGAGCTTTTAGATTAGATAGTTCCTGACAATTACAAGTGTTTCCACGTTATTGTAGTACTTGGAATCTTCTATGATTATTCTGATAATGACTACAAAGTTGTGTGTGGGGAGTAGAGGTTTTAAGCCATTCTTCAAAGTTTTTTCCCTTAAAAATAATTCTTGGAAATGTACTGAATATTTTCCTAATTGGATTAGTTCCTTCTTCAAGGCATCTCAGTGATTGGAGCTCTGCATTGGGTTTTCTATAGCTCCAATCGTCCTAATTTTCTTAGCGTACATGCTGTATTAATGTTCGATTTGAGGGACGGATGTACCAAAACCTCATGAAGATCTTGTTGGTCATTTTTTTTAGATTAGCTTCCTTGAGAGGGAATCTTTGTACTTATGGTTATTGCTTGAGCTCATTTGTGGTGGCCGAAATGAAGCAATATGGAGTGAAGAAATCCTGGACGCAATTATGTAGCATCCGTATGAATGGATACTGCATGAAGCCATTGACATTTACAAAGAAAGGCGAAACTATAATAGCAGTCGACAATGTTGAAATATTCATCAACGATGTGGAAGATGATTCATTTAAGAGTCTTCTGAGATTAGAAGAACAGCTGAGATTTGAGATTAATGGCAACACGTGCTATATTGCAGATGATCAGTTTCGTCTGTATCAATAGTTATGAACTACTAAACAAGGTGGGGTTTTCGTTATCCGACTTAACTTCACTGGAGCATAGCTGCATCTATCAGCAATACTTGAAATACATTCTATTTATTAAAAATATATTCTGTTAAGACTGCTTTGCTTGTTCTAATGTTTGTTGGCATCAGTCCAATGTTAACTCATATTTTGGCTTCGCCCCTCATTTCTTTTGTTCTTATCCAGGTCCTTATGGTGACTGTGATACGCTTGCAGGTCGAGTAATTCAGCTGCTTCGAGCAGATGAAAGTACCTGCATATGGAATATTTGTCCCTAAATCATTCAATATATATATATATATGGATGGAACAAATATGAGAAGTAATTAAGCATGAATGAATAGTTCTTTTAATAGAGTATTGAGTAAAAATAAAAGGTTATCTATTCAAGGCTCTTTGTCCTTGCTACAATTTTCCTCAAGAGGACATCCCTAAATACACAATTCCTTTAACTTGGAGAATCGTTGCATGGCTTTTGAACTCGCCAAATACTGTACACTCTTTAATAGAGTATACACAATTGCTGATTTGCCATTGCTACTATAGAACTCAATGCCTAAATTTCATACTAGGCATTCTTCTTATATCAAGGAATTGAAGGCGAGGAAAACATGCAAGTGTCTAGAGCTGTCTGCACATGCTGCAATCTTTCAATCTCAGCTCCATCAGATTATTGAGTTGCAATAAAGACATCCATGAAGGGAAATTTCCACCATTGTAACCCTCGACTGTTATGCTTCTTATGCCTGAATGAGGTTGCAAGCCTTTCAGCACATCCTCGTTATCTTCATCACTCCATTCAAACACCAATTTGTTCATTCTTTTTCACGAAATTTTGCCTTCTCGGCATCTTCTTCGTCTCTCACGAGCTCAAGTTCGCATATCTTCAATTTTCCTCTTACTTCGTTCAAACATCCCAGCACTTAAATTTTATGATTTGTACCCCCAAACAAAAATTGGCAACGTTTAAAGGCGTGTTAAGAATTTAACCTCAGCTGGCACTTGACCTTCAAAACTAAAATGAAGATGTCTCAAGCTGACCAATTATCTCATTTTCTTGGGGAAGCTTTTGTAGTGAGTAACAATATGTGAACCTTAATGTTTTCAAATGGTTGAGCTTTGTGAAGGATTCAGGTAACTCTTTGATTTCCGTAGTTGAGGCATTGAGATATCTCAAATGTTTCACCTTAGCAATTGAATCTGGTAACTCAATAGACGGGATTTCAGAGTTCTCAAGCTTTTGAATTTCCAAGACCGGCTTAATACATCTACCAGAGAGAGAACGGTATGCAATTCTCTAGCTTCAACCTCTGAAAATGCTAATTCAACATTTGTACAAGAAATGAGATTTAGATGACGATAATGAGATGCACCATCAACAACCGAATCAGCCTCCGAAGTTAGCGTTTCTGATTTTGAGACCAGTAATGTAAGATCATGCATCTTGCAACTTGTTACGATCTCATTCCTTTGAACATCTTGGAAAAAGCAATTTGCAAGCAATGAAATCCCTCCACATCTCTTTGCAATGTCTTTTCCAATAGACTCCAAGTCTTAAGCTATTAATGTTACTCCACCCCCTAGTCTCCTGCTCATGCTAACCCTCAAGAGAAGTCCCCATCATGCTTGCTACATCCTTTTTGTGGGTTGTAATGATTTCCTTTTTTGCCATAAGTTTTTTACAATCCCATCCCACTTATGAGCATCTTGCATTCCACACATCATCTAGGATGAGAAGAAATGTTTTATTTTGCAGCTCTTTCGTAAGGTTTTCAAGAACTACATCAAGATTGCTCAACCCACCAATAGTTTTATCGGTCTTTTGCAACATTTCTCCTCAAACTCTTCAATTTATTGAAATCATTAGAAACACAAACCCATCAAACATGTTTCTCTCCTCAACTTCTTCATAAACTTTTCTAGCTATAGTTATCTTTCCAAGACCTTCCATACCCACAGAAACAACAAAAAAAACTTCTTGTTGATCAATCGAGCCAATCAACAATTTCATGACTTTAGAGACATCCTCCTCCCTTCCTATTAAAACTTCTGAGCTGTAAAGGAAGGAGTCTGTCTCTCTGTCCCAGCTGATTTCAAGACATCCATCTACATGGAGATGTTGCAGTAGAGATATAATTTCAAACTCAGATCCAGTTGCAAGTTTCTGAATTTCATTCCCTTTTTGTTGGCCTTTACGAAGAACCTCATAAGTAAACGCATCTAGAACATCTTCAGCATCATAAGCTACATCTTGTAGCATCTCCAGCCAAAACTTCAAAGAATCGTCTGTCACTGGCCTTCTGGCTGCATCTTGGAGCACAGCTTTGATCATGGTCAAGGAGTGGATGAGATTTTGCAGATGCCCCTCCAATCCCCAAGCACATCTGATACCTTCAGCAGCTTTGGAACTCACCCTTGTCAAAGTCTCCTCCATGGAAAACGTATAAAGAAACTCTGCTTTCTTTGGGAATCAAAGAAGAAATATTGGCCGCCAGAGAGAGAGAAACATACTCTGAAATACTAAAGATAAAAGATAAAATGAAGGGTGCTTTGGAATGAACATCCACGTTCGACTTTAAGGCTTTTTAGTTGAATGAGGGTCCCCATCGTAATTAGTGACTGATGGCATTGGCAGAGCATCTTCCACGAAACCACCGCCAAGGATGAACACTTTGTCAAGTTTGTCGGCATCTTATCTAGACTAGCTTTCCCCCCTCCAAAAAATTTCTTTTTAGAAAGCTACGTGCCGATATGCCATTTGGGAGGGTGAATTTTTTTTAATATAAAATAAAAATATTTAAATACTACTCAGAAAAACTTTTAATAAATAAATTTTACAACAGTTAATTTGAAATAACATAATTGATAAAAAAAAAAATTTGGATAACAATATAGTTTAATTAAAAAAACAAGAGTAATAACTTATAAAAAATAATATAAAAATCATAATAATATACTAGATTGATTTAAATCAATCCGTTAAATCTATAACCAGCATTAATAATTGCATATAAAACAAATTATAAATTTTAATTAGTTTAATATTGAATGATTTAAAAAAAATCAATTAACTCAAATTAACTTTTTAATTTAATGACTTTGATTATAAGATCAAAATAAATTCATAAAAATAAACTAAAATAAATTATACAGTCCGATTATTAATTAATTCAAAATTGTAGAATGAATTTTAAGAAATATATAAATTAAAAATAATAATAACTTAAACTAATTAATAATCATCTTGCAAAGGCCAAACATGGATGATCGACTGCGCCATAAAAATATATAACGAAATCATTACAAGATTCCACTTGCTTATTTGAGCTCTCTATCTTCAAGCTCGAACGACAATGAGAAAATCCAATAAGCATACTGTATCAGACCCCCCCGACGAACAATCGAGCTGCGAATATTTATGGCTGTTCAGACCTGCTTTACTGAAGAAAGAGCTACGAACATGGCAATAATTACACTCAACAGCAAAATTATTTTTGTAAAGTTATCGTTTTTTGTAATTTATTACATAAATGATCAGGTGTCTGAGAGGCAAAACATCTAACTGTGTCCTACTGAAAGTTCAAAAAATCAACCGATGCAACACCACCAAGCCTGTATGCTTCCCCCAACCAATTTTCAATATCTCTTGTACAAGTGCACGACCTCGGTTGTATGCCCCACCTTCTGTAATGAATGAATCACACAACACTGAATGCTGACTGTATGGTAGATGAGACTCGAGATGCGATGGTCTGGGAAGCGAACTGCTGGAACTGCTTCTTAGCATCTAAAAGAGAAGGAAGAATAATTTCAATTCATTTTCTCATATTTATCAAAAAAAAATAGAATGACCTGAGGAGGAGGATTGAGCAATAGACCCAAGTGATCAATGTTGTGTGAATGAGGAATACTTTTAGCAGCAAAGGAACCAGAGTATGTAATGAAAAATATACAGTATCAGCACAAGCAAAGAAAATGTTGTTTGCTCACCTTTGTGACATTTGGTGAAGCCAACAATGTTTGCAATGCTGAGAGTCAAACATACTCCAACAATGAGGCAGTAATCTGCTTGGAACCTTATGAGCGAGAAAATCCCAAGCACAATCCAGGCAACCGCCTACAAAGTTAAAGGAAAATAAACAAATAACATTCAAATGTAGAAAAGTGAGGAAAACAGAAGATGAGTTTATATCTAAATTTGAACATCATCAGAAGTGCAAACAACAACTGAAAAAAACCATTCCCCATCAATTTATAGACAATCTTTAATCAGAATCTTATAAAATAGAAATGAGTAGTTCACTTAACATTAGATGTGAACTAAATTGCATTTCTTTAGTTATTGATAAATATTCTGTATTCTCCCAAGACCCAACTTTTTAGCAATATGATATGCTGAGAATATGATTTAGTCAGTAACTTACTGTTATGTAAAGAGTCCACCAGAACAGCCATGAGTCTTTCTTGTTCATTCGGGCCAATGACTAATGTCAAAACAAAACTAAAAATGGATGAGATTCAATTTCAATATCAAACATCCTCATGAAATTGAGAGTACACATACGATCAAGCAAGAGTTTTGAAACTGACCTCTTGGTCAAGGGATTCAAATTTCCACACGCTCTCACCCAGATCATTTATCTCATTCCACCACCTAAGGCCAACTAAAATCCGACCACTCACATTCTTGACCACCCAAAAATCAAGAGCAGCAAGAAGCACAGTCACCACAAAAATGATTACAAAGCTATTAAAAAACAGAGCAGAGAGTATGTAAAATGCCAAAGCTCCTGCCTGCAGAGAAAAGAAACAGAAGAGTGTTATCATGTTCTATTCAAGTTAAATCAGAGATCTAAACTTGTAAACACAAATTGGATGTCACGTACCTTGAAGAGAACATGAAAGAAACATGTCTTTGGATTGGCGTAATTTTCACCAGGGGGCTGTCAAGAGGAGTTATACATAAATTATTTGTGAAGAAAAAAAAAAAGCAATCAAATGCCAATCAGGATTTCCACTGTATATATTTAACACTATTCCCATCAGAAGCGCTATACTCTCATTCCGAACTTCATAAATTCACTCCTTATCATTAGACTCCAAAAGGAATCTCGGGATTCAAAAATCAGATAGAAAATATATTATAAAAACTTTGAACTGAACGCATAGATTGAAGCGATCTTAATCATTGTCTCCACTGCATACTATATATCAAGAGCACAAGGAAAACAAAAGGAACATCCCAACCGAGTTTCAGCTGAAATGATTCAGTTGATTGATAACAAACTAAATATCTCATCTGGGCTTCCATTAAAATGATTTAATGCATAAAAAACAAACTCAAAATCCCAATTAAAATAACTAAAAGCAATGAAAACAAATACCGCAACCATGGTTAACAAGCTCAACATGATCCAGTACATTGAAAACAAGCTCAGCAACTCGTTTGGATATCAAACAAAATATACTTAATGCAACAAAAGGAAAGCTCAAAATCCAACGCAGCTTCTATTAAAATGGAGGGGGGGAAACGAGAAAAAGAAAAACAACTAAACCAGTATCGCAACCATGCGACTAAAACGATTCGACACGTGAAAAAAGGAAGAAGCGACATCTCATTCAGATTTCAACCAAAACAAGCTCAAAATCCCAAATGGGTTCCCATAAAACTGAATAAGCCATCAAAAACAAACCCAATACCCCAGTTTGTTTTTCACAAAATGCAAAAAAATTGCACTTCGACATTGCCTTTTCCTTCCACGAAACCGACTAGCATTGCCTCCGCGTCAAAAATCTTGGCTTGACAACTCAAAACCAATCACATAGGCACTTAATAGTCCAATTCATTATAAATATTATCATATTTCAAAAAAAAAAAGCTCAAAATATCCAACCATAAAGCAGATCTAATAAGCAGTCCAAAATCATGGATAAATTACGAAATTAATCGAGCCCCATAATTATATTCAACAGAAAGCAATGATTCAAGAGAAATTGAAGAGAAAGACGACGACTTGACTCACCTGGCTAGGATCCATTTTAGAGCCTCTCTTCTTTTCTTTTGCTTTCTGTTGGTTTTGTTGATATGAGGAGAATTTTTATGTTAGGGACCTTTTTGTTAATGTATTCCTATAGAGTTAATTCCTCATATTTATGAATTGGTCCTTTTAGTTTTACATAGTTACTCTAACTACCCAACTCTCTTTTTTTTTCTTTTTCATTTTATTTCAACAGTCAAAATATTTTAAGAAAGTTTTTTCACACTATTATTTTTTAACAAATCTCAAGTGAAATCTAAATTACTGTGATGACCTTAGTACAAATCTCAATTGTACTATTGTATATTGTTTTTTGTTAGAAAATCTCATAAAAAATGTTGAGTTTGTATTATTTATTTATTTATTAAAAGATGGTGTCTGAAAATATGGATTAAAATTCTAGTTGTTTCTGTCAATACGACCACTTCTCTCTTTAGTCTTGAACTTATCCATGTGGTCCGAAAATACATTTGCTAGGCTTTCCAGGTAATCCAAATCCATATATGATTGATCAGGACCTCCTCCATCGCAAGACAAACAAGATTCCACATTCTTACTCTTTATATCTCGCAAGCATATATAGTCTGATCATACCCCGTTAAGGTTTAGGCTGTCACCCATATATAAACACATTTCTTTGAATGTAATATAAACTGAAAGCTTTAGGGAATTATCAACGACTACTGCTACTGAAACTTCTGCAGAATACTACTGTAACCTCCTGCAACAGTTCTCCACATCTGCCACAGCACAAGCAGCCCGAACAATGAGATGATAATAGAACAAAACGAACGAACAACACGACACAACAAGAAATGCGAATGACTTGCGAAGAGCTACCCTGACAACCAGGCACAACTATTTCTTGTAGAGATGACTTCCATAACAATAAATCTTACAGCACGAGAATGCGAATGCTATGAACTTACACATAACCCAGGAGAAGCATTCAACTATGTACAGCCACAAATACTGCAGCAAAAAGGTTAGCAACACAATGAGGACTCGTGGACATAGGGCTCCAAAAAACAAAACTACACATTATGATCTACACTACGAAGATGAAACTAACCGACAACATCAATCATCATCTGATAAACAAACAACCTCACTTGCTTGAGCCAATGGGTTTATGTTACAACTCAAATCTGTTAGTGGGGGGAAACTGCAGGGCTGAGTTGCATCTGCACTTGTTTGATAATCAAAATCCATTAACGATTCTGGTCTGGAGAGGGATGTTCTAGAAGGAAAAATTCCCATGCTTTCAAGTAAATTTGTCATAATCGAAGGACCAGATTGTTGCGCAGTTGCTGGAGCTAGAGAATGAATCTCTGTACTCGTTTGATTATCTACTTCCATTAACAATTCTGATCTGGAGAGGGATGTTCTAGAAGGAAAAAATCCCATGCTTTTGAGCAAATTTGTCATCATCCGAGGACCAGATTGTTGTACGGTTGTTGGAGCTGGAGAAGGAAACTCAGAAAGTGTGGGAGAAGTTGTAGGTACATGTTGAAGGATCCCACTTGGGAAGGAAGAAAGACAGGTTGCCGATATGGATGCTGAAGGTCTAAAATGTTGCAGGTGGGGGGCAGGGGCTCGAATCTCAGTACCAACTTGGAGATTGCTTGTGGTAGGAGAGATGGAGCTGATATGTGGTGGTCTGGCCGGCGTGGCTGAGAAAAGCGTGGAGCAATGAACAGCCTGTAAAGGTGGGGCAGGAGGTGAAGAAGTGGGATTTGTCTGCAGACTAACTGCAGGAAGCCCAGTTGAATATGCGCCAGCGACAATAGAAGGTCTTTGTGTTGAAGGCTGGGATGGCTGAGGCAGTTGCTGCATAACACTAGAGGTCATCTCTGCATGCCATTAACATTGCCACAAGTTTAGGTTCAGCCGAGACTCAAATGAATTCATGATTACATTTTAATGACTCATATTTGCCTTAGTATCAATATTTTTAATATAAGGACATGATACCCACCTTGCTGCCTGACAGGGGTACTAGATGCCCTAGTATCCTTGCACTTGGTCCTGAATGCCTCGGCCAATATCTTATTCATGAGAACTTTGTTTTGATTTTCATCCATCTCTTTCTTCTTATGAAGGAATTCATATTCTATATCCTGAAGTTTAAAATCATATGTTCTCCGAATTTGAGCGACAACTTCTTGTATTTCCTTCTCACAATCAGATTTCAGCCGCAGCTTCTGCAAAATAGAAAAGAAATTTTCATATGAAAGGAAAAACCCAAGGCGTGTTTAGAACACAGAATACAACTATGTTAAAAGGAAACAAACTGTATCTTCATGGATCTTGATAATCTGGTCTGTTTCAGTGCGTATTCTATCCAATTCATTTTGAAGTGGATCTTGAGATGTCGATACAAGCATTCGAACAGCAGGTGCAGTTGCAGAATGATCGCTAATTCTAGAAGCAACAGGTTCTGCCCTCATGTTTGATAAAAGCATCTGCGGTCCGCCAACAGCTATCAAATCAATAGGCACATGTTGCACAAATGAAGATGGAGGCTGTGAGCCAGTAGGGGAGTCGATAGATGGTAACACATGCTGCGAATGCGCTCTGACTGGTGCATCATTTGGAGATTCAATGGACACCACAACAGGTTGGGATGCTGAGGCATCAATTTGTTGAAAAGCAATCCGGCTATCACAAACTTGAGCAGTTCTATCTTGCAATCTAAAGGATTCAGTTGGTTGACTACTATCTGAGGCTACAGCATGCATTCTGTCAATCTCTATCCAAGTGGGGGCACTCCCCACTTCTGCAACAGTAGCAGTTTCAAAACCTCCTGATGGAAGCACTTCAGCCTGCTGATCAACTCCAGTACCATTAGGCAAGGTGGTGACACAAACTCCACTGCTCTCTTGATCAGCAGGACCACTCCCTACTACTGAAGTTTCGCAAACCCCTAATGGAACCACTTCATCCGGCTGGTTAACTCTATTGTTTTCAGTTGCTTCTAACAGAGACACTCCATTTTGAAGGTTGACTGCTGCTACATTCTGCTTATCAACTTCAAAGGCATTATCCGATACCATACTGGCTATTCCATCTTTATCCATAGCTGTGTTAATGGCCTCCTCAGCTTCCTGAGGGGCTTTTTCAGGCACTTCCAATAAAACTTCTCTTCCATCCATGCAAGAAGTGGTTCTGGCAGAAGTTTGTCCTTCAGATGGTGAAGGATTTACAGAAGCACCATTCTCCATGCCACCAGTGGAACTGACAATCTCAGTCACTCCCAAAGGAAATTCTCTATCAGGCACCATTAATGCAACTCTACCAGAACCATCTTCAGATGATGATTTATGAATGCTGTTCTCAGGACCATAATTACAGCTGTTAGCCCCATGTATTCTCAATGTGATCTGCGCATCAGGAATTTGTTCTTCACATGGAGATGAATTTACAGACACAACATCCCTCGCACTTGCAATCTGAGGCACTTCCAAGATAACCTCTTGTTCAAGCATGTTGGATGTAGCTCCATTGGATTCGGAAGCAGCCAGTACCCCAGGAAGTACATCCTCATTTGATCTCACAGTTTCAGGAACTTCTAGTGGAAAATCTCCATCTGGCATGCTTTGAACTTGTTTGGGAGTCTGTTCTTTGGAACATGAATTCAAAGTGACAGAGTTTTCTTGATCATATCCAGACTCATTTGAAGGTGGTTTATTTATTAATTCAGCATGTGCCCAGGACTTCACTCCTTCAATCCATTGAGCCTTCCTCTCTTGCAACTTGTTCCTTGTAGCCAGTTGCAACTTCAAGAGATTATTAAGGCGCATTTCCATCTGCTGCTTAAGCTTTTCAAATTCTTTTGAATATACACCATCCAGCATCTTAATTTGATCTGTTCTCACTGAACTACCACTGTGTAAACGAATAACAGCTGCCTCTGTTCTTTGCTTACGTTCAATGTCTGCCTTGTCCTGCTCATATCTCTTTTCAAACTCTTCCCTTTCTTCTTGTTGCCTCTGCAATAGCTTCCTCATCTGTTTATCACATTTCTTTTCAATGTCTTTGATACTTTTTGAGTAATCTTTTTGTGCCAATTCCAGATGAGGAAGGACCTGATCAATGGATAACTCCTGACCAGATCTGAGGTTTTCAACCTCTGCTCTCACTTTTTGCATGTTAGATGGTGTTGACAGTGAAGATCTTCCATTTGACTGATTCTGACTGAGATCACCTGATGAAAAACATGAAGCTTTTGGAGAGCCAGCTACCTTAAAAGTCCCAGTGCGATAAATAAATACTTTCCTTAGACATCGCAACTTTGAGTAAACAAAATTTGCCTCGCCTTTCTTGCAGCTGAAATTCATATGCTCTTTTGCAAGTGCAAGTGATTTTTTGTGATCAAGTTTGTGCTTTAGCATGGAAGCTGCAGTCCAACACTTCAATATAAACAGCACAAAGTAAAACAGGCCGTCAGCAAAAGGTATCAAATATTTATGTGAGCACTCACCAGCACAGTTCACAAGCAAGGAAAAAAGAAGACATGCTCAGTAATCATCACAGATATAGAAGATGCAGAAGCACCAAAAAGCAATGGATGAACAGAAACATGGGGAGAGAGAAAGAGAGACAGATCGCTGAAGTCAAGAATGTCAGCACCAAATTTCTCAAGTCCAATTAATATGGAAAACAAAGGAAAATAATTCATCGACACTGCAGTTTCCATCCTTTGATAAAGAACTTACAAGTAGAGGGCAAACTGACCTGTTTTAATTTGCTTTAGGCACTTTCTAAGTAAATTGTTTTCTTTCATGGATAGATAGATAGGACCTAAGAAACAAGAATCATATCTTCCAAGTGTGATTAGATTTTCTCATTTCTAATTGACTTATTTCATGTTTATAATTTGTTTTTATCCAGGTAATCCTACTATTCTTAAATAGAGGATGTAGTTGAATATGAAAGATGTTTTTCATCTCCAAAATAATCAGATATGATAAATTCCAACCTCAATTCAGATACAAAGCCCACTCCATAATCCTTCACTACACTGAAACAATCACCTTATTCACAAGGAGTAAATAATGCATTCAACAAAATCATACTAGAATGTTTGATTTTGGTATTTTTTTAAAATACCTTCCTTCAGTTTCCTCAATATGTCAGGTCATATTTCTGGCTGCAAATCTTGTATCCCTAGCAATCCCTCCTCTTTTTAATTCCTACGTACTATTGCTCTAGACCTAAGGTGTAAACTAGCCCCAACAGAGGATACAAAAGCTTCAACTTTGCTTGTTAGTTTTCAAAACTCAGTCATTATACACTTCTTAAAACAACCAGTTGCATTACAAAAACAAGAGTTAGCAATTTAGCAAAGGTAGATAACATGTCATGCATTTAGAGATCTGCCAGATTCAAAACCAACCAGGAAGATATTAAAGCTATTGCAAATGCAATGAACATTTCAAAAATAACCTCAAATTCAATAACCAAGACCCAAAATGACAGGAACATAGTAAAGCATTGTTCTACAGTAATGAGTGACTTATTATGTTTTAATCAGAGGGTGTAAAAGTTGTATCACATGTAAATAAATGATCAAATAGAAGGGGAAAATAGAAAAAAGAAGGTTCTAACCAAGGATATCTGAAATGCCTGCAATAAGCTAGGTGGTTCGCTACTGACATGGTGATTATTCAGTACATATTCCAGAAACAGTTCCACCATGACTTTGACATTTTCCTGAAGGGATAGTGAAACATGTCAACATTATGACATCATAGAAGAATGACTGCTGCACAAGCTTGAGATCAGTTACTAAATAATGATGTTTTCTGAAACATGACCAAGCAACTTCCAGCAAATTCATAAGTCCAGAGTAGCAGGAAAATTGTAAACATGTTAATAAAGTAAAAGAACCCATAAAAGCAGTAAACATATCATTTCCCTCACTTTTAATAGAAAGAAGATAGAATTTGGTTGACTGAGAGTCCTGGCAAGGCAAGCAAACTAAAAACAGAGAGTGTTTTCTTCTATTTTTAAGTTTTCCTTTTTCCTTCTCTTTTGTTACTCTGTGGTCCATGGGATTTGCTTCTCACAACCCAGAGCAACCCAGAGAAACATTAGAGACGGAAAAAATAGCAGATCATCATTGTCAGAATGTGAAGAAACATAAAATATAAAACAAAATTTCCTATTTCGATGGATGACAAGGGAGAGAGTTTGTGATGCCACTGAGAGAGCAACAAAATTAACAATAAAAATAAAATTCAAACGTAACATTTGATGGTGATGATATTCCATTTGAAATAGGAATTAAATGAAATTGAAATTTAACAATGCCCAATAATGCAATGCTCTCTAGGCCTGGAAATTCATAGTATCTTTATCTTATTAAGATCTAAAACTGTTATTTCAATCCAATGCCAACAGTAGGGATCATTGCAAGGTTAATGGCTTGAATGCACAAAAAGTGGGGTATTTACCGGATTTCTTCTTCTTTATTTCTATGCTTAAAGTCAATTCTGAATCCAATTCAAAGTACTAAGAATGGCAGTAGATAGGCAGACCCAATACACCACATCAAAGAACCTACTGCAGCATTCGTGAACAAGTGCTAGAGAAATTAACTTCTTCAGAGGGATAAGAAACATACTGGGAGTTGCAAAATTTCACAAAGTTTTGCTATCTCAGGCTTCAAAAAATGATGGAGACTCTTCTCAGAATCATGCAAGTTCATTCCTTCATTACACCCAACCATGTCGGCTTTCAGTAGTTGTGATAATTTACTAGTCAAAAGTGTGAAGTTGGAAACGTGATTCTCATCAGTTGTGTTAACAAGGTCAATTGAACTTGGCATGACTTGAGACATCTTATGCACTGGAGCTCCAGAAGTTCCTGCCGGCAAATAGACATTTTATGAAAATTAATTTAAAAAATCAAGGAAATCCCACAATGTTTGCCACCTAATACTCTGAGAAGCGTACTATCTGTGCATACATGATAAGGAACAAAACCAGAACAATTAGTCAGCAGTGAAACTAGCCAGTTACCTTTTAGAGCAGCTTTCAGAGAAGGTGAATCCGTGTTATTGTCGGTCACTTTATTGCGCTTCTTTAACCTTTGCCTTTCAGAACATGAATCCACAGAATCAGTTCTGACGCACTCATTTGGAGCTGCATCGCCATCTTCATTTGAAACCATTACCGTAGCATCAAAATTCAAGTCATCAATACTTCTTTTTTGTTTAGAAGACATCACTTTGTAATCACTCTTCACCTCAGTATCAACCCCCGGTGTCTTATTCACTATCAGATCTTGGCTGCCTTCCAATTTAGCTTTCTTTTGTTTCTGTTTGAACAGTTCCCTGTAAGCACGAGCGTCCATTCTCTTAATTCCAACCAGGACAGTTTTGATAACAGGTTTGTCACTGTTTCCAACTTCTTCAGTTTCAAGTTGTTTCACACTCTTCACTTTCTTGTGCTTTTCCTTCGCAATTGAAGAGCCCAGGCTTTTACCAGACTTCTTTGAACCAGGAGAAGTAGATGACGACTGATTCTTACCCCTCTCAGGCCTTCTAGAAGGAGTCGATAAACTTTGTTTCTCAACCAATCTCTCGGATTTCCTCGTAGCAAGAGGAATTGTAGGGGGGGTCTGTTTCTCAATACGTTCAGACTTTCTACTACTTGAAGGGCTTGGAGTCATGTTTTTCTTCGATGATGTTTCTCTAGTTGACTTTCTTAGACCACAAGTATCATTCGCAGCACCCAAACTGCTTGAGGATCTGCTACCAATGCTCGTTCCTCTTATATCATTACTTACCTCGTCCTTACCTTTACGACTAGCCTTGGTATCATTTCCCATCCTGCAAGCTGTAAGCCACAAAAAAACAACATGAGAATTCATTAAATAAACAAGGTCAGGCCTCACAATGATGTTTCACAAGCAATTGACCACACTAAACCCAAAGCATCCCTACATTGGCAAATCAACCCCCCACCTTTCCAGCATTCAACCCATAAAAAAATTGCTATATTTGAAGCAAACTTGGAAAGCTTTACAAGACTGGATCTTCTAGGAATTTCCACGCACAATATTCTCATAAAAAATATTAATTCTTAGTATTTCCAAGCAAAAACACTCTCAAAAACAAAGAGTAATAGCAAAATCAATGAAAGGCTAAGAAGACATCGACAGTGTACAATCAAGGCTGCATGTTCATTTCAACCACTACAATGACATTCATAATCACTGAACCAAAAGAGCCTAACGAGAAAACCAACAGCAATTACACCAAGATTACGCTAAACAAAACCCTAAGTCACTGAAAAAATAACTTTTTTTTCAATTTTAGATTAAAAACCCTAACAGAAGGAGGGGAGGGAAAAGGGGTGGATGTGATAGGGTTCTATCTGACCGGCGAGAGAATCGTTTGGGGGTCACCGGAGTTAGTTTTCCGAAGGCATTTGCCTGCCGGTGTCTTTAATCGCCGAGCACCAGTGAGTGAAAGTTGGCAACACTTTAATGATCATCGCCACGCTTTGTATCTGCCCAGATGAGAGGTTACCCAGATGTTCATATTTAGTCCTACTACTTTACTTGTATTCAATTCCGTCCACCACTAGAAGGATTGGGTTCCTTGGTGCCATACTTGTCGACCCGGCCCAGCGAAGGAAGATTTGTTTCAAAACACGATCTCCTTTTTGGGCTGGCTTGTGATTTCAGGCCTAAATTAAACCAGGTTTCAATAAATAAATAAAAGAATAATGGATTAAAATCTAAATTGATATGTGATTTAAAATTCTTTGCTTTTTTAAAAAAACAAAATTATCATTTTTACTTTTTATAAAATTTAAAAATAAATAATTATCGAATTAACCCCAAACTTTTAAATTATTGATGGAACGATATATATATATGAAAATGGAAGACATTGGAGGTTGATCAAATGACGAGATGTTAATTCACGTATTTATTTTAAATCATTATTGTTAAATCACTTGAAATGTTTAAACATATGCCAAATAAATTTTAAATTTAATATTCATAAATGTAGTGATTAAATATATACTTTGAAGATTAGCTAGTAACATGATTAATTATACACACACACACGGGAACAAAACAGTAAGTATAAAATAAACAAAATTTAGATGAAAAAGAAACCCTAACCTAACCAAGTAAATATCATCCCACAACAAAGAAAAAGAAGCATTTTTTTTTATTTATAGAATTATTAATATATCCTTCAATATAAACTAAATAAACTTATTTATACTAGTTTTATAATATTAAATTTCCTAAACTAAATTATAAAAACAACAAAAAAAAACATTTTATAAACTAAATAAAAATAAAAAAAATGCCTGCAAAGTAGTCTCCAATAAAAAAATTCCCAATCTCATCAAACGTTAAATTAACCAAAAACATCATAGACGTTCGAGACTTGCGACTGGCCTGCTAGCATTGTACGCGGTGAAAATAAAAGGTTGGGCAATCGAAAAGAGTTCCTAGCCAGCCATCGCAAACATCAAGATGATGAGATCCACAGGCTAATTCCATTGATGTGCATCAGATAATAACACTTTATGCACGACATTAGAGCAAATTATCCGATTAGCTATACAACCTGCATGCTACGAAAAGAATTTCTGGGAAATTTTCTATTTCCTGAGGCCCTGACATGATCAATATAAGAACACATACACACACACTGGAGAGATCAAGCAAGCAAACACAGTGGAAGATTTCAGTTCAAAGGGAAATATTATATATAAAACCAGTACTACTGAATCAACTTGATCACGTTCAACTGAGAAAGCTTGTTTATGTATATAGAATCTGAAATTTGCTATCTAAATCGGCTAGCACAACAGAAGTCGGCAAGAATCTGAGAAAGTCCTGTAGCAAATCAGGAGAGTCTGCAAACAGCTCAACCACATCTCTGTACACATCAACCACGTCCTTGCGCTTGTCGCTGTATGCACATAAAATCATCACGAAGTCTTTGTAAATCTCCTTGTCGATGTGCCTGTGCACCTTCCTTACAAATTCGACAGCTTCTTCATGGCCTACAGTATCCTTTTCCGCGGCCATCAATGCTTCTTTTACAGGGTTAGAAAGAAAGCTGAATATATAAGAGAACAAACCCTAATTATTATTCTTATTATAAATAATTTTCTGCATGCCGCGCATGTATATATATTTATATTTGTGCCCTGTCAACTCCAAGTCGGACTCAAATCCTGGTTATTGCCACGGCACTAAGCCCATTCAACAGAGTAAACATTAAAATAAATAAAAAAACATATCTGGCCCATATCCGTTAAGAAACAGCCTAGTCTCGACTACCTTGTGGTTTGACTCTTACAACCCATTACTTAATTTCAACTAATTTTAATATTCATCGGTTAACATTCAAATTGATATGGAACTCAATAGGTTAAGAAACCATCTCACCTAAAAACTTAAGTTTTAAATGAGACTTCATAATATGATTTATATTATTCTCTAACACACTCCTTCAAGTGAAAACCCTTTGGGCTTGAAACTTGCACATACCCACATCACCTTGTGCTTGATTTTTATCAAATAGAATGGGGTGGTAAGTGAAGAAAATGATAGTGAAACGGGATTACAATCAAAATCGGAATGAACCACCTCACCTCTTCTGTATAACACTACCCATTATGTACAAAAGAAAGAAGAAGAACTAAGTACAACAATCTAACGGGAAAAAAAGGACAATTGTAAAAGTAAACTCTTGCACATTGTGCAGGACATGCGCACAGGACATGCGTAACCACTAGCCACCCTTTCACAATCTCCAACACCCACTAGCACATTCTCTTATGCAGGACATTGCAGGCCATGCGTAGCCACTAGCCACCATTTCACAATCTCCAATAGCAAGATTCGAACTCATGACCGCTGGGTCAACAAGACTCTGATACCACGTTAAGGAATCATCTCACCTAAAAGCTTAAGCTTTAAGTGAGGCCTCATAATATGATTTATATTATTCTCTAACACAATATATATATATATATATATATATATTCTAAATCCAAATTAATGGGTCATATCTTCTCTCTAATTGTATATACTTGGTGCTTGGCATTATCGCATGAACTCGTAGCATTTCTCGCAGCAAAACTTGGCAATTAAAAGACTAGTTAATAAAAAATTAATTAACTAGATCTTTAAGTTAGCTGGAAACCTTATAGCATAGATCTGCGATAGAAACTGCATCGAGGTTTTTTGTTTCTTCCTTTCTTCAATATTTTTGGCGAGAGAAAAGAGATCAGGATTGGTAATTCCGGAGAAAGAAGCCATGGCCATGATAGCAGTGCAGCGGTGCTCGAGCAACTGGCTTCCTTGCTAACAGAAGAAACACGGTTCTCACTACAAGAAAAGGGTACCATTAACAACGGAATTTTGCGACGGCAAAATTTCATTGCTAAATTTGCATCCAGAAATTGTTTAGCAACGGATATTCCGTTGCTAAACGAATTGCAAAAATTAAAAAAAAGAAACAAGGATTGCAACGGATTTTCCGTTGCAAGTTTAATGTGCAATGGAATTTTCGTTGTATTTGCAACGGATAATCCGTTGCTATTGCAACAGATAATCCATTGCTATTGCAACATTTGCAACGAATTATCCGATTGAAAGTATTTTACTTTAAAATATTTAGTCTTGCCGGTGGAAAACAACGACAGAGCAGAAAAGAGCATCTCAATTCTCACCCCGAAATCTCTCTCCTTCCCTTTCCTCTCCACCAAAACAAAATCCAATTTTTCAATTTCCCGGAGAAAAAAAGAAAAGAAAAGAGGGTGAAGCTCAAGACTCAATGGACAGGTTAGTAAAGGCAGACGTGAAAGAAGTGGAGATAGCATACGAGAGAAGTCAAAACGGCAGCGCAGTTTTCAGGATAATTAATCTTATGCACACCATGTCTGTGGCAATCTCTTTATCCATCACAAAACCCTTCCGCTGTCTATCGATACACTCATAATGCTCTGATAAATTCACACCCTCTTTAATAGACCCAGCAAGGCCATGTCCTAACCATACTGATTCCTACTCGACAGATTCATGGATTACTTTGTGCAAAGCAGAGGAATGATTTTAAGGAAAAAGAGTTCCTTGGAAGGTAGATTTCGATGGAACTCTTCTCTCAGGACAGCAACATAGCTTCTTGAGTCTCTGTTTCTAAGAGGAACAGGGGAGCAACGAGAAGCGCGGGGTGGTCGCAGATTGTCTTTCTTTTGCACAGAAAAAAAAGTATAAATCCTGAATAGGAAATAATTGAACTTTTAGATAAATCTCAAAAAAAAAAATGAAATCAAAGTGCATTCCCAGCAATACAATTTATCCTACAACCGCATTGGATATCAATAAGTTTCGGGCACAACCGTCTAGCGGACTAGACGGTGCAATGTTTAAGAGTTTATAACTAAAAAAATTGTTTTTTATATAGTTTTAGATTCGAGTTCTATGATTTACATGATTATTAATTTTAGAATAGGTAGAATTAGTCAAGATCCAGACATAGTTTGCCATATTTGATAATAATGAAAAAAAAATACATGCCAAAAGCTAAAAATACAATTTTTTTAGTTTTACCTTTTTTGATGCCTCTTGCGTTGAAGTTGCTCTTGGCATGTATTGTTAGAAAACTTTTAAGAAATAGAGTTTGTAGTTCAGTTGGTCTAGTTGCTCTTTTCTCTCTCTCTAGTTTACATGAAATTGTCGACCACCATGTTCCATCAGAAATCTGGGGTTGAAGCACCCGTTTGGCATTGAGTTTTCAACTTTGGTTTGTCAAAAGTGGTCTAAAAAAAAGTGGAAAGGTATTTGGTAATTGATGATAAACTGGTTTGGAACATATGGACCCCACCTCAAACCTTGGTTGCAAGAAAAACAGCTATTAGGTGTTTTTCTTGCAACAAATGTTTTCATTTCAACCATGGTTTTAAACTTGTGGTTTTTTTTAATTCAGCTAATGATTTTTTTAAAAAATATTGACAAATAATTAAAAAAAATATTATTTTATCTCTCTCTCTCTCCACCCAAAACAGACATGGTGTCCGGAGCTTCTAACGCTGACTCCGGCCACCACAGGCCACCATTTACGATGAAACCACCACAGGAAGAACCACCTCGGCCTCCTCTACCCGTAGATATCCTTCGTTGAAGCTCTCGTCGTGGTCGGTGAACAGTACCGCCACCTTCCAACGCTGCCTCCTGCCATCACAGGCCACCATTTCAGACGCCACCACCACATGAAGAACCACCTTGGACACCTCTACCCGTAGGTATCCTCCGTTGAAGCTCTCATTGTGGCCGGTCGGAAGATACTATTCACGTGAATTATGTGCGCTGCACTGTTGCGAAGAAGACGCACAGTGCAGCGCACCGTTTTAATTTTTTTCGAGAGAGAAACAGCTGGACCTGGGTGGGGCTGCACTCGGCCCAACCCACGTCCAACAAAGTTGGGCTTATGCCAAATTTGGTCGGGCTGTCCTCGGCCCAACCAATGTTTTTAAATATATATTTTTAAAAAAAATATGTAAATACAAATCAATCCTAAAGGAAGGAAAATATTTGTTCGTGATGAAATTGCAAGTGGTTTGATGGGAGAATAAAAAATAATATTTATTTTTTCATGAATTATTAATTACATAATATTATTATCATTATTAAATTACAATATTTAAAAATTATATATATATATATATATATATATATATATCCTTTAAAGTAATTTCACAAGTTAAAAGAAAATATGAAAAGTTTGGTAACCAAACACCCAAAACTGCTTTTTTTTTTCAACTTCCAACTCAACCACAATTTTAACTAAACACTTCACTACTTATTTTAAACCACATTAAAAACGCTTTTTTTGAAACTAATTTTTTTCAACCTCAATTGCAAAAGCAAAAGCAATGTCAAACACACTCGAAGAAGCCTCACACCGTGTTCGGATCAACTGGTTCGTGGGACCCACCAATTGATAAAAAAAAGAGAGTTTCGGACACCCATATTCGATAATAATGAAAAAAAAACTCACTTTAATTTCACAGAGATGAAGACATAGTTTGCCATGCCCAACGAGAGCAGAGAAAAGAAATGGGAGCCCAACAACCATGACTGAGTTATGGAACACATCATCTGCCTATCAAAAGAATGACGGGTTTTTTTGTATGCATTCTAGAGTTGACCACATGTTATCCTATTGAAATATGACACGTGTGCTTGGCATTATCACATGAGCGGGTTTTTTGTATGCATTCTAAAGTTGACCACATGTTATCCTATTGCAATATGACACGTGTGCTTGGCATTATCACATGAGCGGGTTTTTTGTATGCATTCTAAAGTTGACCACATGTTATCCTATTGCAATATGACACGTGTGCTTGGCATTATCACATGAGCTCGTAGCATGGCGCAATAATAAAACATTAATTAATTTTTAATTTAGCTTAAGACTTTTGTTTTTTATGCAACGAAACCCAGTCTTGTAAATGGCAATCTGTGGGTTGTGGGTTGAAGTAAGCGATGAAACGAGTAAAATTTTGTCTGTTTTAGATTTTTATAAGGAATGAACGCCTCCCTAATCACTTTGCCTACGATACGCTAACTTATAGCATAGATCTAAGATAGAAACTGCATCGACGTTTTTTTGTTTCTTCCTTTCTTCAAATTTTTGGCGAGAGAAAAGAGATCAGGATTGGTGATTCCGGAGCAAGAAGCCATAGCCATGGCCATGATAGCAGTGCAGGTGGTGCTCGAGCAACTGGCTACCTTGGTAGCAGAAGAAACACGGTTCTTGGGAGGAGTTAGACGGGGAATCGATGAACTACGGGATGATTTGCATAGCATGAAATCTTTCCTTCAAGATGCGGAAGAAAGGAGTGAGAGTGATGAAGGACTGAGAGCCTGGGTCAAACAAGTGAGAGATGTGGCTTATGATGCTGAGGACATTCTTGAAGAGTTTATGCTCCGGTTTTCTCCATCTCATGGGAGTGGTTTTGTCCATTTTCTTCGCAACTCATACCGTTCCACCCGTAAATTAAGTGCACGGCATCGGCTGGCAGCCCACTTAGAAAGCATTAAAGCAAGGGTGAGAGCCATTTCAGAGAGAAGAAACGCCTTTTCTTTGAATAGGATTGACATGCCATCAACCTCCAGTGCTGCCGTAGAGAAATGGCATGATCCCCGGATAGCTTCTCTGTACTTAGACGAAGCTGATGTCGTGGGAATTGAGAACCCAAAACATCTACTGGTTTCCTGGCTTGTAGAAGGAGAAGAAAAGCTCTCCAGTATCTCTGTGGTTGGAATGGGCGGGTTGGGAAAAACAACCCTCGTAAAGAAAGTTTATGACAGCCACCCCATCAGAAGAAGCTTTGATACCCATTCTTGGGTTACAGTTTCCAAATCGTTTGCATCCGCGGAGCTTCTACGAGTTGCTCTGCAGGGGTTTCTGCTGACAGCGAACGAACCCGTTCCGGATAATCTGCAATCAATGACTGACTTCCAATTAATTGATGCTCTTAGAAATTATTTAGGGAGAAGGAGGTATGTCATTGTTTTGGATGATGTATGGAATGTAAATGCTTGGGAAACAATAAAGTATGCATTTCCTGATTGTAACTGTGGTAGTAGAATTATCTTCACTACACGTTTAGGTAACTTGGCTGAATCTATAGAGAACACCAGTCATGTTTATGATCTCCAGCCTTTACCAGAAAATGAAGCGTGGACCCTCTTTTGCAAGAAAGCCTTTAGAGGGGAACACAAGGCTGTTTGCCCGCCAGAACTGGAAGAGATGTCTCGAGATATCTTAAGGAAGTGTGAGGGACTGCCACTTGCAATTGTAGCAATAGGAGGCCTGCTGTCGAAGAAGAAAAATGATGGTTTGGAATGGAAGAAAGTCCGTGACTGCCTAGCTACAGAATTGAAAAGGAACAACGAACTTGGGTGTCTACTTAGAATACTTCAACTAAGTTATGATGATCTTCCTTACTACCTCAAACAGTGTTATTTGTATTTAAGTGTTTTTCCAGAGGATTATTTGATAAAAAGAATGGAGATGATCCGGCTATGGATAGTTGAAAGGTTTGTGGAAGAGAAGCAAGGCTTTACAATGGAGGAAGTAGCAGAGGAATACCTTAATGAACTCGTGAACAGGAGCTTGATCCAAGTGGCGGAGTTGAATCATTTTAATAGGGTCAAGAACTGTCGTGTTCATGATCTGATGCGAGAGATCATTCTATTGAAATCCAGGGAAGAATCTCTTGTTATGATAGCAAACGGAACAAGAATAAGCAAGAATGAGAAAGTTCGGCGTCTATCAATCCATGAAAACTCTGATGAAATACAATCAGATATGAGATTTCCCTATCTGTGGTCTTTCTTGTCATTTTCATCACATCATTCTTTTGAGCATGGTTTTCGCAATTACAAGCTGTTAAGAGTCTTGAATTTAGATGGTGCTCCCTTTTCCTGCTTCCCACCTGAATTGGTCGAACTGGTTCATTTGAGATACTTAAGTTTGAGATGGACCATGATAAGAGAGCTTCCGGAGTCCATAAGGAAGCTTAAGTACTTAGAAACACTTGATTTGAAAGGGAGTAATGTGTCATCTTTGCCTTCTGGCATCACACAGTTGACATGTCTTTGCCAGATCCGTAACTATCGACACAGTTTCCAGTCCACATTGTTCTTCCCATACACTCTTGGAATGAGAGTTCCATCAGGAATAGGAAGGTTGACTAGCCTGCAGAAATTGGGAAGCGTTGAAGTAAATGAAGATTATGAGTCGGTCAGGGAGTTGGGAAAGCTAACTCAGTTGAGAAGGCTGGGCATTTTAAAGCTGAGAGAAGAGCAGGGAATGGATCTATGTTATACTTTGGAGAGGTTGAAACACCTCACTGCAATGTATCTTGTTTCACTAAACAAGACGGATTTCTTAAAAATGGACTCTATTTCATCTCCTCCAAAATATCTCCAACGTCTATATCTCAAATGCAGTCTCTCAGCTTTACCTGGATGGATAGCTTCACTCCAGTATATTTCCAAGCTAGTGCTTCAATATTCTAATTTGAAAAGTGATCCTCTGCAGTCCCTCCAGAAATTGCCTAGTTTGGTGGTGCTTGAACTCCGTCAAGCTTATGCAGGGGAAGAGTTGTGGTGTGATCCTGGAGGATTTTCAAAGCTGAAGAAGCTAGGTCTCCATGAACTGGAGAGATTGCAGCGCATCAGAATAGCGAAAGGATCAATGCCTGGGCTGGAGAGGCTGGACATCACAGCATGCACGGTGCTAGAAACTGTGCCGGATGGGATTGAAAACCTGAAAAATATCGAAGACCTGGTTCTGTGGGAGATGCCATCAACATTCATCAAGACAGTAGAGAGGCGCCGTGGTGAATATTTCTGGAGAGTTCAACATATCACAACAATCACCCGTATCTACGAGAGCCGGGGGAGATGGGTTTCTGAAACTCTTCTGTGATTATAGGGGTAAACTATGGAGAGGACTACAGTTTCAGGAAAATCATGATCTCCAACGCATCTACCTGTTTTGTTTTGACATTATGTTTTTTTTTAAAACAAAAAGTTTTACAGCACCAATTGCTATTGAACATATATAGTGCGTTCATGATTTCTAATTAGAGCGCCTCTTGCATGGGAAATATACCACAGGTCACATCATCATCATCATCATGTACTGCTGAAATTCTGAGCCCCGAAAACAGAAAACTGCTGCTCTTCCCTCCTCTTCTTGTTAAGTTGTCAGTTATTTCTAAGGTTATCAGTTACTTATATTTACTGCTCTATTTAAATCATATTAATGAGAGAGTGTTTGTTACGTTGATCAATTTATCAGCTTGTAATCACGTTCATAGAATTATTTCTTACGTGGGTTGTTTCATTTCAGTTTCAAGTTTCTTGTAAGGCCATATATAGCCAACTCATATGTTTCAATTGAATAAGATCATTTCTCCCAAAGCTTACTTATTCTCAAAGAAGATTACTTTGTATTACACTTCTCTGCTCCTTTGTCTCTATCTTGCTGTTTGAATCTTCCAGCCTGTTATCTTGCCCTGGTTTGTCACCACTAAATTTTCACCGTCGATTTCTAGACATCAATACGAGTTTATCTGGGATTTGTCAAATGTCCATTTTATATTTCATCGAATTTTCACAACTTGAGTTCGTTTTGTCTGCAAAAGAGGAGCTTTGCAGCAATTTCACAGAGGCGCAGATGGAGAAGACACTAACAACAACACAAGAATT
Organism: Salix exigua; assembly: GCA_032356905.1. NCBI lineage: Eukaryota > Viridiplantae > Streptophyta > Magnoliopsida > Malpighiales > Salicaceae > Salix > Salix exigua. Next base: position 174,278 of record CM063592.1, on the reverse strand, counting down.
GCAGATAACTTCGACCATTGCAGCGAATCGATACCTCTGATAATTTTGTGAATAATTCTATTAGCAATGGCAGAGTGCTGAAGAAGGCATGGGATATAACAGGTGATTGAGCATGCTGGATAGTATACAAGATAACAGCTTCAGTCCCACGTCTCTACAATTTTACTA
>CM063592.1:84312-173610 GCA_032356905.1 Salix exigua | reverse complement strand
ACAATTTTTCAGAGGGACTTTCTTCAATTCGACCATCCTCGAAGAATTGTATCTAGATCATACTTCTCTCCCAAGAAACTTTCTCCAGAATATTGGACATTTGTCTGCTCTTAAAGTTTTGTCTCTTAAAGTGTGTGTTTTTGTTTTAATTTCTTTTCAAAACTTAATATTTACAATGGTTAGGTCGAAATTAGCTGCAACTTGCTGATTAAGTTTTCGTTATTCTTTTTTCAAAGTTAGAAATTGAAAAACTATCTGCAAATGTTTTCCTTATTAAATAAATAAATAAATAAATAAATTTAACAAAAAGAAAACAAATTGAACGACCGAGCCAAACAAAACTTGACATGAATAAAACTTTAACATCATGGCATCCTTTTTTTTGTTAAAAGAAAACTAATTAATTGGTTTTGAGAGATAATCAGTGGACAGAAATGACTTTGGGAAGTAGGCCCTGTGCTTTGGTCGTCAGCCATGAATTTATGCTCTCTTTCCGTTTCTTATGACCATGAATTTATGCTCTTTGCTTCGGTCACACTTTTGAGAAGCACTGTTCATGCTAATTAATTAGTATGAACAGTCGTAGGAAAATGCAAAGATGCAAGTGATATTCACTTTTACAGTCACGGTGAATTCAGTGTGGGTGAACAGTGGATTCCCTGTCTCGCAACAACCCTATCAGAGAGCGAGACCGGGATCCAATTTTTTTTTGCGTTTTAAACACACAGAGACGCGCTTTACTTCAAGATCGCAATCAAAATAAAAATAAAAATAAATCGTCACGTCTTTTTTAACTTCACTTCTTCGGCTTCACTTCTTCCCAGCTGCTAATTCGCAGGTAACAAATATTCCTCTTTTTTTTTTTTTAACTTCTCTCCCGTCTCTCTTTAGAAAATCTAACGGTTTGTTTTCTTTCCGAGAAAAATTGAAGGAAAATTAGAACAAAACGGATTTTATGGTATCTTAATGCTAGTAATTGCTTTGTTGTGGTTTCTCTGTAGCCAAGCAGAGCGTTTTTTACTGTTATTGTGCTCATTTAAGGTTACGGAGATCCAGATTAGTTTTAATTTGCTAAGTTTATGCAAAACCTAATATTCTTATGGAAACTAAGCTTGTTTTTTTTTTTTTTTTAATTTTGTGCAATGGAATTTATTTAAATTATTGTGTTTTTTTTCGGTTGCAGTTGTTATGAGGTGTTTTTTGTGAGGTTGATTGTTTTTTGGATGGACGATAATGGAAATGGAGTTTGATGAATATGACTACTTAGAAAAAAGAGTTGAAAATCCAGAACTGTCAAAGGTGAAGGAAACTGCTAATGGTGAGGGTGATATTGTGAGATCCGGGGAAAAGGATCGACTACGGAGTTCAAAGCGTAGGAGTGATGATAAGGATGATGGTGATGGTCATTTCAATTTAGTCTTGAAATAGCAGAGCATCGTCAATTTCTCTCTCAACTGTCATCGACCTGTTGTTGTTTGCTTATAAGAGAAGAGAGTGGGGGAGAGAGAGGTAGGCAAAGCGGAGAAGAACAAAGCCAAAGAATTAAATGAAACAACTGTTTCAATCCACAATGGAATGAGTCTGGGTGAACAGTGTTAGGTGAATAGTGTTTTCACGACCTGATTTAGCTTATTAACTAATCTGAGATAGAAAGTGCATCGAGGCTTTTGTCTTTTCCTTCAAATTTTTGGCGAGAGAAAAGAGATCAGGATTGGTGATTCTGGAGCAAGAAGCCATGGCCATGATAGCAGTGCAGGTGGTGCTCGAGAAACTGGCTTCCTTTGTAGCAGAAGAAACACGGTTGTTGGGAGGAGTTAGAGGGGGAATCGATGAACTACGGGATGATTTGTGTAGCATGAAATCTTTCCTTCAGGATGCGGAAGAAAGGAGTGAGAGTGATGAAGGACTGAGAGCCTGGGTCAAACAAGTGAGAGATGTGGCTTATGATGCTGAGGACATTCTTGAAGAGTTTATGCTCCGGTTTTCTCCATCTCATGGGAGTGGTTTTGTCCATTTTCTTCGCGACTCATACCGTTCCACCCGTAAATTAAGTGCACGGCATCGGCTGGCAGCCCACTTAGAAAGCATTAAAGCAAGGGCGAGAGCCATTTCAGAGAGAAGAAACGCATTTTCTTTGAATAGGATTGACATGCCATCAACCTCCAGTGCTGCCATAGAGAAATGGCATGATCCCCGGATAGCTTCTCTTTACTTAGATGAAGCTGATGTCGTGGGAATTGAGAACCCAAAACATCTACTGGTTTCCTGGCTTGTAGAAGGAGAAGAAAAGCTCTCCAGTATCTCTGTGGTTGGAATGGGCGGGTTGGGAAAAACAACCCTCGTAAAGAAAGTTTATGACAGCCACCCCATCAGAAGAAGCTTTGATGCCCATTCTTGGGTTACAGTTTCCAAATCATTTGCAATGGCGGAGCTTCTACGAGTTGCTCTGCAGGGGTTTCTGGTGACAGCGAACGAACCCCTTCCGGATAATCTGCAATCAATGACTGACTTCCAATTAATTGATGCTCTAAGAAATTATTTAGGGAGAAGGAGGTATGTCATTGTTTTGGATGATGTATGGAATGTAAACGCTTGGGAAACAATAAAGTATGCATTTCCTGATTGTAACTGTGGTAGTAGAATTATCTTCACTACACGTTTAGGTAACTTGGCTGAATCTATAGAGAACACCAGTCATGTTTATGACCTCCAGCCTTTACCAGAAGATGAAGCGTGGACCCTCTTTTGCAAGAAAGCCTTTAGAGGGGAACACAAGGCTGTTTGCCCGCCAGAACTGGAAGCGATGTCTCGAGATATCTTAAGGAAGTGTGAGGGACTGCCACTTGCAATTGTAGCAATAGGAGGCCTGCTGTCGAAGAAGAAAAATGAAGGTTTGGAATGGAAGAAAGTCCGTGACTGCCTAGCTACAGAATTGAAAAGTAACAACGACCTTGGGAGTCTACGAAGAATACTTCAACTAAGTTATGATAATCTTCCTTACTACCTCAAACAGTGTTATTTGTATTTAAGTGTTTTTCCAGAGGATTATTTGATAAAAAGAATGCAATTGATCCGGCTATGGATAGTTGAAAGGTTTGTGGAAGAGAAGCAAGGCTTTACAATGGAGGAAGTGGCAGAGGAATACCTTAATGAACTCGTGAACAGGAGTTTGATCCAAGTGGTGGAGATGAATCATGTTAATAGGGTCAAGACATGTCGTGTTCATGATCTAATGCGAGAAATCATTCAATTGAAATCCAGGGAAGAATCTCTTGTTATGATAGCAAACGGAACAAGAATAAGCAAGAATGAGAAAGTTCGGCGTCTGTCAATCCATGATAACTCTGAGGAAGTACAATCAGAGTTGAGATTTCCTTATCTGTGGTCCTTCTTGTTATTTTCATCACATCATTCTTTTGAGCATGGTTTTCGCAATTACAAGCTGTTAAGAGTATTGAATTTAGATCGTGCTCCCTTTTCCTGCTTCCCACCTGAATTGGTCGAACTGATTCATTTGAGATACTTAAGTTTGAGACGGACCATGATAAGGGAGCTTCCGGAGTCCATAAGGAAGCTCAAGTACTTAGAAATACTTGATTTGAAAGGGAGTACTGTGTCATCTTTGCCTTCTGGGATCACACAGTTGACATGTCTTTGCCAGCTCCGTCACTATCGACACAGTGTGTGGTCCTCATTGTTCTTCCCAGACACTCATGGAATGAGAGTTCCATCAGGAATAGGAAGGTTGACTAGCCTGCAGAAATTGGGAAGCGTTGAAGTGAATGAAGATAATGAGTTAGTCAGGGAGTTGGGAAAGCTAACTCAGTTGAGAAGGCTGGGCATTTTAAAGCTGAGAGAAGAGCAGGGAAGGGATCTATGTTATACCTTGGAGAGGTTGAAACACCTGACTTCAATGTATCTTGTTTCACTAAACAAGACGGATGTCTTACAATTGGACTCTATTTCATCTCCTCCAAAATATCTCCAAAGTCTATATCTCAAGTGCAGTCTCTCAGCTTTACCTGGATGGATAGCTTCACTCCAGTATATTTCCAAGCTAGTGCTTCAATATTCTAAATTGAAAAGTGATCCTCTGCAGTCCCTCCAGAAATTGCCTAGTTTGGTGGTGCTTGAACTCCGTCAAGCTTATGCAGGGGAAGAGCTGTGGTGTGATCCTGGAGGATTTTCAAAGCTGAAGAAGCTAGGTCTCCATGACCTGGAGAGATTGCAGCGCATCAGAATAGCAAAAGGATCAATGCCTGGGCTGGAGAGGCTGGACATCACAGCATGCACGGTGCTAGAAACTGTGCCGGATGGGATTGAAAACCTGAAAAATATCGAAGACCTGGTTCTGTGGGAGATGCCCTCAACATTCATCAAGACAGTAGAGAGACGCCGTGGTGAAGATTTCTGGAGAGTTCAACATATCACAACAATCACCCGTATCTACGAGAGCCGGGGGAGATGGGTTTCTGAAACTCTTCTGTGATTAGAGGGGTAAACTACGGAGAGGACTACAGTTTCAGGAAAATCATGATCTCCAACGCATCTACCTGTTTTGTTTTGACATTATGTTTTTCTTTAAAACAAAAAGTTTTACAGCACCAATTGCTATTGAACATATATAGTGCCTGCATGATTTCTAATTAGACCGCCTCTTGCATGGGAAATATACCACAGGTCACATCATCATCGTCATCATGTACTGCTGAAATTCTGAGCCCCGAAAACAGAAAACTGCTGCTCTTCCCTCCTCTTCTTGTTAAGTTGTCAGTTATTTCTATGGTTATCAGTTACTTATATTTACTGCTCTATTTAAATCATATTAATTAGAGAGTGTTTGTTATGCTGATCAATTTATCAACTTGTAACCACGTTCATAGAATTATTTCTTACGTGGGTTGTTTCATTTCAGTTTCAAGTTTCTTGTAAGGCCATATATACCCAACTCATATGTTTCAATTGAATAAGATCATTTCTCCCAAAGCTCACTTATTCTCAAAGAAGATTACTTTGTCTTACACTTCTCTGCTCCTTTGTCTCTGTTTTGCTGTTGATGAATCTTCCAACCTGTTATCTTGCCCTGGTTTGTCACCACTAAATTTCCACCGTCGATTTCTAGACATCAATACGAGTTTATCTGGGATTTGTCAAATGTCCATTTTATATTTCATCGAATTTTCACAACTTGAGTTCGTTTTGTCTGCAAAAGAGGAGCTTTGCAGCAATTTCACAGAGGCGCAGATGGAGAAGACACTAACAACAACACAAGAATTGCAGATAACTTCGACCATTGCAGCGAATCGATACCTCTGATAATTTTGTGAATATTTCTATTAGCAATGGCAGAGTGCTGAAGAAGGCATGGGATATAACAGGTGATTGTGCATGCTGGATAGTATACAAGATACATGTCTGTACAATTTTACTACCAAACAAGAAAAAAAGGTTCCAAACCAATGAAGTAGAAGATCGTTGTTGATTGGACTCCATGGAAAAAGTGAACAAACTTTGATTGCCACTTCTTTTGGGTTTAAGAGGGCTTGATTTCATTATTCCTCGCAGGATTTCAAATGGATTATTACTTTGAAATCCTAAACTTGTTTTGTTGTTAAAATAAAAAGATAAATCATTGCTGGGGTGAATCTGAACGATGAAACTGAAATCCAGCAGCAACGTCCTCTCCTGATTCAGCAGCCTAGCTACAGAATTGAAAAGTAACAACGGCCTTGGGAGTCTACGTAGAATACTTCAACTAAGTTATTATAATCTTCCCTAATTCATAAAGATAAGTTTATCATACAACAACATATTATATTTTGGACACCATCGATTTTAGACATCAACACGAGTATATTTGGGATTTGTCAAATGTCTTTCTTTTATATTTCATCAAATTTTCACAACTTGAGCTCGTTTTGTCTGCAAAAGAGGAACTTTGCAGCAATTTTATGTGTGTGTATTTAGGTTTATCATACAACAACATATTATATATGTGTGTATTTCTGACAAATGACAGGTTTTTGTAACTGAGCTTAAGACAAAACTGAAGCTCAAAATTAATGGTTTTATTCTTTCTTGTTTTTTTAAGCCATTTTCCATTCATTTTTGGCATCCTCTGTCTATAAATTTCTTCTTTGAAACACATCCATATTTTAATCAGTGCATTTTCTTCTTTCTTCCTTCACTATATATTTAGAAACTGTCTTACACATATCGTGTGCTATCATTATTTTTTTCTTCTTGCACCGAATTCATTTTGACGGGATTGAGATTGATGAAGTGGGTAGTTGGGAATCTTGACTTCACAGGTCTACGAAGAAGAAAAACAAGAGCTAGTGGATGATGAAATTAAGAGACTTAATTGTCAGGGAAAAAACCATTTAATTCCACGAGAAAAATCAACGAAGTGGAGAAGTTTTTCAGAAGAAATTATTGATAATAGATTTTTTTTTGTTTCTTCCACCAAATTCATTTTGATGGGGTAGAGATCGATGATGTGGTTGGTTGAAAATCATGACTTCACAAGCCTACAGAGAAAAGAATTGCAAGTAGATGATGAAATTAAGAGCTCTGTGTAAGAAAATCATTTCATTCCACAACAAAAATTCATGGAGGAAAGAGGAAACTCATTTTCTTATCTCTTCTGCCATATCTTCCACCAAACCAAATCAGTTGTTGATCTGAACACATGACTTCCCAAGCCTGTGAAGAAAGAAAGAAAGGTAAGCAGTTAAACAGGAAGTTAACAGAGAGACTAATGAAAGTAATTGTGGAACCTAATATCAAATCAATTGCCTATCGTCGTGTCGTGAGGGAAAGACTTATGTGCAAAAAACAATTTCTTTGCATAATTAGATAGCAAACCAAGTTAGTTTTTTTTTCTTTTTGGAAGCTAGGAAATTTTATCCATTGAAAAGAGTATTTTATGGTTCAGGTAAGCGAGTAAAACCCTGGTTGTTCTAGGATTTTACAAAAAAATACATGTCTTAACTCGAACTCGAAACCTGCAGTGCAGATCGCAAGCCCTCTGACATCACATCACACCCCATGTAAACCAAATAAATTTAGTGTCAAGCCTGAACACAAAGATATGATTAAAAAAACATCGTTGCCACTGTAATATTTAAGAATTGCAAATTGAATTAGCTTAAAATGATACTGTTCTACTTTCTTGCTAAATTTTCAAATTAACTGACATTATAATCTAAAATGTTGATCATTACACTTTGATTGGTACGAGATTGAATTATTTTATGTGCTGCTGCCTAATAATATAAAAAACATTTCATGTGAAGTATCAAAAGCTTTAGTTGAAATGAAGAAACGTTGATGATGCCTTCTTTTTTTTGTGCTTTGGTAAGCGACAATCAATCAAATGTTTTTTTTTTCTAATGATTTTAGAGACATACTCTACATATTAATCCAGTATGTTAAAAAAAATATATCTATAATCATTTTCCAACAAGGGTTAAGTCAAAACTTTTCATTAGTCCCATCCATTCACAGTTCTCAGCAAAGAAAAATGAGCTGAAAGCATGAAAAAGAGTGCCAAAGTGCAGTATAAATAGGACTTCTATACCAAACAACGATATTCTATTGTGGTGCTTCGTAGAATTATCTAAGATGATGATGATGGAAAAAATGTGGGCTTGGATGTTGCTAACAACACTATTGACCTCCGTTGGCAAAGTAGTACATTTCACAACTCCCCGTTCCACAAGGTTGAAGAAAAACGATAACCAATAGGCAGTGATTGTGGAGCCTTGGATCAAATCAACTGTTCATCGGCGACTCGTGAGGGAAGGAATTGGGTGCGAGAGAAAAAATCAATTTCTGTGCAAAAGAAGCATAGCGAGCGATACGGCCATCCCATAAAAAATAAATAAAGTGAAAGAAAAGGGGCAAAAACAATTGTTGAAATGATCACCCGTTGAAGAAAAAGAAGAAGAACCAGTCACGCCTACTGCAGAAGAAGAAGAATCAGTCATAAAGGCTCCTCTGTACAAATTAGGAAATACAAGAGTCCACATTTAATTAGGACTCTGTTTCCCTTTTAATTACTGAAAAACAGAATGTATATATATAGCCTTGTAATTCTCTTATTGTTCAATAACATAAAACAACTTCTGCAAATCTCTCTCTTCACTGTCATTACGTTTTCAACAATGTTTTTATTATGTAGTTTTAGACATGGATTCAACACAGGATTGCAATAATAAAATTATAATTTTGCTCCTTAGAACAATGGTGTATTGCAGACCCAAGTCCCCATTGTTATGATAATTGACTTATTTCATTTCATATTTATTAAGTAATTAATTAAACATTGAAGTATTCATTTCATACTTATTTCATTTTGGATTTTCTCTTTCAATTTGTTATGATTGTTTAACATGGTAGAGAGCAGCAACGATCGATACAGTTTTTAATGACACTTCACAGAGATTTTTAAGGATTTAGAGGTTCAACTTTGCATCTTTATTCTATTTTTGTTCATTAAGCAGTTGTTATTCATAATTTTGCGATATATTCAGGGTACAATTGTTTTTGTATTACATGCATGTAGATATTTTATTCGTTGGGTTTTATGATTTACAGTTTCTAATTTGTAAATCTCACATTGGAAATTGTATACAAAAACAATTGTACATGCATGTGAAGTATCAAAAGCATTAGTTGAAATGAAGAGTGTCTCCAATAACAAGTCCCAGAGTGCAGTATAAATAGGACTTCTACACACATACCAAACAGCGATATTCTACTTTGGTTCTTCGTACAATTATCTAATGAAGATGATGATGATGGGAAAAATGTGGGCTTGGATGTTGCTAACAACATTACTGACCTCCATTGGCCAGTGGCATGGTCATTGTCACGGTTGTTTGGAGGAGGAGAGAAGTGGTCTCTTGTCGATCAAAGCTTTGATCGATCCAAACAGCGTTCAATGGCAATTGAGCGACTGGACGGCCAATCAAGAGGACATGGCTGATTGCTGCGCGTGGTATGGGGTCGGATGCGATAACACTACAAGACGAGTCGTTCAGCTCTCTCTTTCGGATGCAAGGGATAAGAGATTGGGCGATTGGCTTCTCAACGCGTCCTTGTTTCTGCCTTTCGAAGAGTTGCAGAGTCTTGATTTGAGCGCTAATAGATTAGCTGGTTGCTTTGAGAATCAAGGTTGGCTCAATCTTTATCTTCTTATAATTTTCATAAAATAAATCTGGTACTGCAAATCAAGTGGATGGTGCTTCATGCTAATTGCTTTGCTTCGAGATTTCCTGCAGGCTTCGGAGCGCCATCATCAAAACTAAGGAGACTCGATGTCCTTGACCTAAGCTTTAATCCATTTAATGATGACAGTATTTTATCATGCTTGACTGGGCTTTCATATCTCAAGTCCTTGGATTTATCAGCAAATCTGCTGGAAGGATCAGGTTGCTTCAATGGTGACAGCTTAAATATTGCATGATTTTTTTCTGTACCTTTATTTCCTTTGATCAATAGGTCTTTGAGAATCATCTTGCAGGTTTCAAGGCATGGTCATCCAGGTTAAAGAAACTGGAGCACCTGAATCTCTACAATGAGAGCGTTATAATCGCCAACAGGGTTTTAAATCAAAGTGTGATCTTTTTCTTGCTGCAGGTTTTGAAGTCTTGTCATCAAGGTTGAAGAAACTGGAGAACCTTCATCTGAGTGGAAATCAATACAACGACAGCATTTTTACATCTTTAACTGGGTTTTCATCTCTCAAGTCCTTAGATCTATCAAGAAATAACTTGATAGGATCAGCGAGTACCAATAGTAAGTTGCAGATAATTCCTACCAAACTGACAGGATTTCTCTGTCAAGTCGAGTGAATAGGCATAATATACAGAAATGATATTTTCAACATTTCCCACAATCTTCATATGACAGAAAAAAAACACAATCTCAAGGCATACAACCATATATCTTGATATGCATTCATATCATTTGATAATTATATATCTTGTAGCTTCTCAATTCCGAACGATGTGGCGCCTGAGGAAACTAGAGAGCCTTGACCTGAGTTCCAATAAATTGAACGACAACGTCTTATCAATTCTAAGTGGGCTTTCATCCCTCAAGTCCTTGGATCTCTCATATAATAAGTTGTCTGGATCAAGTATCAATGGTACTGCGTGATTTTTACTTTCTATCCCGGATATCATCGTTGGGGCATGATGCCAACTTACATCTTGCGACACTTATCTTGCAGGTTTGGAGATCCTATCATCACAGTTGAGGAAACTAGAGAACCTTGACCTGAGCTACAATAAACTCAATGACACCATTTTATCAGATCTATGTGGATTTCCTTCTCTCAAGTCTTTGAATCTATCAGGCAATATATTGTTACGATCAACGACTATCAATGGTAAAAACTGTGAAATATTTCGTGGTATCATGCAGCTTATTTAGCTCATTTTTCAGCAACCTTTTCAAAATGCTTAAATCTTTCAAACAATTTGTTGTTTCTGTTTAAAAATCTCTTCAATCAAACGTTTAAGATGTTACGAGACTCCAAGAAATAGGTTTTACTATATTCACTGGCATGCAGTTCTTTATCAGAGGCTTAAAAACCACCATCTTAACTCAATCGTGATAACTGCTACTTTATCTTCACGATACTTATTTGATTTTTTGGTTTTAATTCTACACATCACAGGCTTAAGGAAGCTGGAAGTCCTTAGTCTAGACAAACTCACCATCATCGGAAGTACTTTGCTGCAGTCATTGGGAGCATTGCCGTCCCTGAAGACCCTTTCTCTTCAGGAAACTACCTTATCCAGGGCATCCATCAGTCAAGGTTAATCATGTTTTAGCTGCCTAAAATCTTAATTTTTAATGTTGAAACAGTCTATAATAAAGTAAAATGGATTGGCTGCTCTGTATCACTACCCTTTTCATAATATTGTCTCTTTTTCACAGGGACTTTCTTCAATTCGACCATCCTCGAAGAATTGTATCTAGATCATACTTCTCTCCCAAGAAACTTTCTCCAGAATATTGGACCATTGCCTGCTCTTAAAGTTTTGTCTGTTGGTGAAGGTGACCTCAATGGCACCCTACCTGCTCAAGGTAAATTAACAAATCCTCCTACCCACAACAATTAAATGATATTTTTCCATCACTAGTTCTAACATGATTAGAGATAAACTTTACAGGTTGGTGGTGTGACTTGAAGAATCTGGAGCAGTTAGATCTATCCGGAAATAATCTAGAGGGTACATTCCCAGATTGTTTAGGAAACTTGTCATCTCTACAGCTATTAGATGTCTCCGGAAACCGATTTACTGGAAATATTGCCTCCGGTCCTCTTACCAACATCATATCCCTTGAATTCCTCTCGCTATCAAACAACCACTTCGAAGTTCCAGTTTCAATGAAGCCTTTTATGAACCACTCAAGCCTCAAGTTCTTCTCTAGTGAGAACAATAGGCTAGTAGCCGGACCCGCTGCATTTCATAATTTTATTCCAAAGTTCCAGCTAGTCTATTTCAGCTTGTCGGATAACTCAACATCAGAAGCACTCAATTTAGAAATCCCAAGCTTCCTCTATAACCAACACAACTTAAGATTCCTTGATCTCTCCGGCAACAGCTTCAATGGAATGTTCCCATCATGGTTGCTTAGGAACAATACAAGATTGGAGCAACTATTTCTAGGTGAGAACTCCTTCGTCGGTACTTTGCAAGTGCAAGATCACCCAAATCCCCACATGACCATATTAGATATATCGAACAACAATATGCGCGGTCAATTTCCGAAACATATTTGTTTGATGTTTCCAAATCTGGTTACTTTAAGGATGGCTAAAACTGGACTCACAGGTTGTATTCCTTCCTGTTTAGGAAATATTAGCTCTCTGGAAGATTTAGATCTATCCAACAATCAATTGTCTTCAGTAAAACTAGAACAGTTTACAACACTAACCTTTCTCGACCTGTCAAAAAACAATTTGGGCGGGCATTTACCTGCCTCGGTGATCAATTCTACTACACTGAACTATCTCTGCCTAAGCTTTAACAACTTCAGGGGTCAGATAGCAGATTTTCCAACACCGGTAAAGAAAAAGTGGGCTGCATTGGGTTTGAGTAACAATCAATTTTCTGGCATGCTTCCTAGGTGGTTTGCAAATTCCACCCGACTCCGCACGCTTGATTTGTCCAGAAATCATTTTAAGGGTCCGATTCCAATAGACTTTTGTAAGCTTGATGGTCTTAGATATTTGGACCTTTCTGAGAACAAGTTGTTTGGCTCTATACCATCTTGTTTCAATCCACCAAATATAACCCATGTGCATCTATCCAGAAATAGATTGAGCGGTCCGTGAATGTATGGATTTCATAACAGCTCTTCCCTAGTTACGTTGGATCTCCGAGATAACAACTTCACCGGCGCCATTCCAAATTGGTTCGGAAATCTTTCAACACTGAATGTTCTTCTTCTGAGGGCTAATCACTTTGACGGTGAGTTTCCTGTTCAGTTATGCTTTTTAGAACAATTAAGCATTTTGGATGTTTCACAAAATCAGCTCTCTGGTCCATTACCCTCCTGTTTGGGCAATCTCACTTTCAAGGAAAGTTCCAAGAAAGCCGTAGTGTATCTCGGAATTGTTTTTTCATCAAGTTCCATAAGAAAAACTTATTATGAAACGATGGGTCCACCACTAGTAGGGAGTATCTACAACCTGGACAGCAGTTATTTGCCAATCATTATAGAAGAGGTGGTAGAGTTTGCAACTAAAAGTATGTATTACAATTACAAGGGAAAAGTTCTCAGCTTCATGTCTGGCATTGATCTATCCAGTAACAATTTCTCAGGAGCAATACCACCTAAACTGGGGAATTTAAAGGAGGTACATGCATTAAACTTGTCACGCAACAATCTCACTGGATCAATCCCTGCAACATTCTCAAACTTAAAGCAGATCGAGAGTTTGGATCTTTCTTACAACAACTTGAATGGTGTCATCCCTCCGCAACTTACTGAAATGACAACACTAGAAGTTTTTAGTGTGGCACACAATAAGCTGTCAGGTAAAACTCTAGAGAGGAAATACTAGTTTTTAGTCCTCAACCCTCTCGTCTTCCTTAGCCCTCTCTTCCTCAACCCTCTCTCTTGTCTTCCTCATCCCTCTCTTGTCTTCCTCATCCCTCTCTCTTTCCGGATACCAAAACCCAAATCAAAAACCCTAACTCTTCTCTTCCTCAACCCTCTCTCTCAACTCAATCGAGCTCTCTCAAGTCCCAAATCAATCGAGCTGAGGTTAACAGGAAAGCGACGCCTGTTGAATGCAAGTTGCTTTGAACATTGGAAGAGCTTTATAAAGGAACTCGAAGAAAGATGAGGATTTCTCGCTCTGTTCTTGATGATTTCGGGTTAGCTACTGTTGAAAGCAAGTTGCTATGTTCTTGCAGGATTGCCTGGGAGAGAGGTATGAATTGGTGCTAGAAATTAAGCATGACATATTTATGTTGCTTCCACAGAAAGGAGTCTTTTTCTGAGAAGCAATTGGACTTTTCCTATAAATTTGAACATTGTTTGCTCATTTTAAGGTTATGGGTTATGATATACTAACACGTGAAGCACATTAAGGTGGGATACTAACACATTAAGCACATTAATGTTGCTGCCATACATAGCTTTTAGGCACTTTGAAATGAGCAGATGTGTTTGGGTTAGATAATCAATGAAATTGTGTACTTTTCCTATTATTTGAACAATGGTTTCTTTTCATTCTCTTGTTGATCTAGTTATAAAGGTTTTGACTTCTTTTATTCGTAATTCGCATCCATGCTAAGGTCCTGTGGTTTCAGAGCTTGAGATTTGCTTGGCTGCCATGTTTTTGACTTAGATGAACTGGAATAGAGGATGAATGAAGGGGAAAAAATTGTAGGTTTGGCTTATGTGGATCGTGTATGCTTTGATACCATGATAGAATTTTGATTGTGAATCCCACAGTGATTTTATTACTGTCATCATGTGTTTAAATACAGAGAATACATACAGGTTCAACAACCCAAGAGATAAAATATTATCCTCCTGTACATTCGAGATTACATAGTTGAATTTTGAATTTAAACTTTGAAACTTGATTTGTTGATATGGCTCTGATACAGGGTTGGGAGGCAGGTTGTCAATATTCCATCTTTCATGGTGAGGGTGGACTCGCAGAAGCACATTGATTTCTCTCTCACAAGTCCCTTCGCTGGTGGACATCCTGGTAGAGTGAAGCGAAAGAACCAGAAGGCTGCTTCCAAGAAAGCATCTGGTGGAGATGGAGATGAAGAAGATGAAGAATGAGTTGTCATGTTCTGCTCACTTTTTATCATTCATGGCTTCGAAGTTGAATGTGAAAATGATGCATCAATGGCTTTCAGTTTGAATTGTAAATGTTTGTCTATCCAATTCTCTTCTTTTTTGTGTCCTAGCAGTGCAGAAATATGTTTGGTTGAAACTTAAAACTACTTTATTCAGCTCTCATTAAATTTTTCTCAGGTAGTCATGATCTGCTCAGGTGGTGCTTGAGCTGGATAAGTATGTTAGATTTGTAGTCATTTTACTCAAACGTGTCATGCATGATAGTTTTTCTAGTTTATGGAACTTGTGGACAAGTATGCTAATTTGAGGAAAATTTGGGTTCAAAACTTTGTGACCCATGACTATGTTTGATGTTAGGTATAAATATGTATTTCATGATGTTTATTTGATAGATATTAAAGGGATAATTGTCTTTACCCATAAAAAAAATATTTATCCAAAATACCAATCAAAATATTTTTGTATCTATTTATCTTTTAAAAAATACTTCATACAAAAAAAAAACCCAAATATATAACTCTTAACATAAACTAATTTGACTTTCTTCATATGACAAAAAAAACTTATTTTAAGCTTTTAAAATTGAAAAAAAATATATATTAATAAGTTTTACTTAAAAAATATTTCACAAGCTTATTTCTCTATAATATGATATAACATATATTGTTATATTTTATAAAATAAGTTATGTATGAATATAGGATATAATAAAAAAAATTCATCATTATACTTTTTAGATTTCATTTTTTTATTTTAAGTGATTAAATATTTTATATTAAATATTATATATATTAGATAAACTTGAAAAAAAAACTAATTTATTAATAATTTATTTTCCAGTTCATTTTCCATAACACAAACAAACACTGGAAAGTGTTTTCCAGTTCATTTTCCATAACACTACCAAACATCGAAATTCACTTTTCAGGAATTCACTTTCCAAAAGAAAATCACTTTCCAGCAAACAAACGGGGCCTTAAATATTTGCACCAACCACGTGTCCTCGCATGACATTTGAAGAATGAGTTCAAAGGATAGTTATTAAACCTGACTATAAAGAGGACTACAACGACTGAGTGTTAAATATTTTTTATTTAACAAAGGATAGTTATTTAGAAATAATATATTTTTTTATTTTAAAAATTATTTTTAATATCATCATATCAAAATGATTTAAAAATACCAAAAATTATAATTTTAAATAATAAAAAAATTAATTGTTTTCTAAAAACGTTTTCCAAATGCATTCTCAAACCTGGTCTTCATCTTGTCGATTACTTAGATTCAAGTTTAATTTCAATTTCAATTAATTTGATTGATTTGCAATCTAATAAATTCAGATTGAATCTTAAAATAAAATCATTTTAAATAAAATAATAAACTCGAGCTTAATTTATAACCCAACGATATCTATCAGCCTCTTTTTATTAAAAAAAAAAGTGTAATATCTTTAAAATAGTAGTGATGAAATTTCAAATGAAAACTTGCGTATGAATTTCTCATAGAGTTGAAAAGTAATCGTTCCAAATGTTACTGTTACAGTTTAATCACCGTCGAAATGATCAATGAATCAGTAGCTGTTGCTTGTCCGTTCGTTCATGAACGTATGCCAAGGTGAGTCAAAGTCTTTCCAATATTTCCAGCAGGTCTTTAAAGCACCGAAGTCTCTTCTTTGACAATTCGGCGAAGAAAATAACATTAAATGCATGAAAGAGAGGCGAAGGGTGGTTGTGTAGACATAGAGGACCTCTTCTGTTGCCCAGATGCACATAAGACATAACAATATTCTACAGACTGCAGTGGTTCGATCATATATAGAATAATCTAAGATGATGATGAAAAAAATGTGGGTTTGGATGTGGCTAACATTATTGACCTGTGGTCGACGTTGTCATGGGTGCTTCGAGGAAGAGAGGAGTGGTCTCTTGGAGATGAAAGCTTTGATCAATCCAAACAGCTTTTTCGGGCATCTGGGCGACTGGACGGCCAATAAAGAGCTGGATATCTCTAATTGTTGTGAGTGGTATGGGATCAAATGTGATAGCACCACAAGGCGAGTGATCCAACTCTCTCTTGCGGGTGCAAGGGATTTCCGCCTGGGCAACTGGGTTCTCAACGCATCATTGTTTCTGCCTTTTAAGGAATTGCAGGGTCTTAATTTGAGCAGAAACAGATTAGTCGGCTGCTTTGAGAATGAAGGTTCAATCTTTTTTTATATATGCTCTTATAATTATAAAATAAACGTATAATATTGCTATGAAGTAGTGTTTGATAATGTTACTTCTTTTGCCTCGAGTTTGTTATGAGCCGGAATTAAGAATGAGCTGGAATAAGTGGGGAAAGTGTGTTCAGATTTGATTATTAGAAGTTATTGCAGTCCATTCCTTTGAAGTTATTACATTACGTTATTTTTAGATGGTGGGTTTTGTAACTGCACTTAGATCATGGGAAAACCCACCCTGAGGTCATTAAGTTTTCATTGGTCAGTTACAAGAAGTGTGCAGAGATATGAATAAAGAATTGACTTTTGAACACAAGATTACGGAGAGTATTCTGGCTCCTCAAATTGCCCTTATTCCTTTTTGTTTCTAGTGTGTTTATAACAGGGTTTCTCTTGCAGGCTTCGAAGTCCTGTCATCAGAGCTAAGGAAGTTGAACGTCCTTGACCTAAGTGGTAATCGTTTTAGTAACAATTTAGTATCGTGTTTCAATGGGTTTGGGTTTTCGTCTCTCAAGTCCTTGGATCTATCCAACAATCCGCTTGAACGAGCAGCTGGTAATAATTTAATAAGCAACTTATTTTCCTTTTTATACGATTTCTTCTCCATCTTTATTTCCTTCCATCAGGCTTCTGAGAACCATCTTGCAGGTTTCCAAGTCTTGTCATCGAGGTTAACAAACCTGGAGAGCCTAAGCCTAAAGATGAACGAATACAACGATAGCATTTTCTCAACTCTAACTGGACTTTCATCTCTCAAGTCCTTGGATCTATCATACAATCAGCTGACAGGATCGGCTGGCTTCAATGGTAATGTTTAGTTATCTAGTTTTGAGTCTTTTCCAATATTTTACTTTCAAAATTTCGAGTTATAATCAGGAAGAACGGATGGTTACTTCCAATAATTCTTTTTCACAAAAACACTATCTTAATTAAGGCATAAAATAAAAATTCAACTCCAGCCATTGGTGTATCATTTTGATGTATAATTTGACAATTATATATATCTTGTAGGTTTTCAACTCCAGCCGATGAGGCTGAGGAAACTAGAGAAACTTGACCTGAGTCGTAATCAACTTAACAGCAACATCTCATCAATTCTAAGTGGACTTCTATCCCTCAAGTCTTTGGATCTATCATATAATAATATGTTGACAGCATCAGGTATCATTGGTAGTGGATAATATTTTTCTAATTAGAGGTTTTGCATAATAATGAGGCATTGCCACTTACATATATATAGCGCCAACATTCTTGCAGGTTTTGAGGTCCTAACATCCAAATTGAGGAAACTAGAGAGCCTTGACCTAAGCTATAATGAATTCAACGACAGCGATTTAACACATTTGTGTGAATTTCCATCTCTCAAGTCTCTAAATCTATCAGGCAACATGCTCTTAGGATCAACTACTATCAATGGTAAACTTGTGAACATTTTTTGGCATCTTCTAGCTAATTAGACATGAAATTCATTTTTGAAGCGCTACATGTGTTTGCTTTTTAGTTGCAAATGTGTTAAATAATATTTTTTTAAAATAGTTTTGGAATGCATCATAAGTTCAATTATTTTTTATGAATTATATTTGGTGATCAAATTTGGTGTTTTTTTTTTAATAATCCAAGACAAAGATGTTGCCCAATTCATCACTTAATTTCACTGGCTGCCGTCTCTTTTCAATTGGACACATTGCAGGTTTAAGGAAGCTGGAAGTCCTTAGTATGAACGAGCTCAACATCACCGGAACTACTTTGCTGCAGTCATTGGGAACGTTGCCATCCCTAAAGACCCTTTCTCTTAAGGACACTAATCTAAGCGGGACGTCAATAATTCAAGGTCAATGATAGTTCAGTCGCCTAATTAAAGTCTTACAGAGTTATCTTCTATCAAGTACAACGTAAAATAAATGTACAATGGAATCTCAGAAGCATATTTTCATCATCATTATTTTTTCACAGGGACATTTTTCAATTCGACCACCCTTGAAGAGTTGATACTCGACGGCAGTTCTTTCCCAATAAACAATCTTCAGAATATTGGAGCGTTTTCAGGGCTTAAAATCTTGTCTTTCAGTGATTGTAATCTCAACAGCATCTTACCAGCAAAAGGTAAGCTAACCACGTTTACATCAATAACTAATTAAATGAAATTTTCATCGCAACTAGTTATAAAACATCGGAGAGAAACTGTGCAGGTTGGTGTGAGTTGAAGAATTTAGAGCAGTTAGATGTCTCTTGGAATAATCTAAGGGGATCACTCCCAGATTGTTTCAGAAACTTCTCATCTCTAAAGCTATTAGATGTTTCCGGGAATCGGTTCACTGGGAATATTGCCTCCGGTCCTCTTTCCAGTCTCATATCCCTTGAGTTCTTATCACTTTCAAATAACCACTTTGAAGTCCCACTTTCGTTCAACTCCTTCATGAACCACTCAAAACTCAAGTTCTTCATATGTGACCACAGCACACTAATATTAGGAGACAAGGCTGGCTTTCAGAATTTCATTCCAAAGCTCCAATTAATGTTTTTCAGCTTGTCAAGTAGAAAATCTAAAGCACTCAATGCAGATATTCCAAACTTTCTCTACAGCCAATATGACTTGAGAATCCTTGATCTCTCCCACAACAATTTCATTGGAATGTTCCCATCATGGTTACTTAAGAACAACACGAGGTTAGAAGAGCTATATTTGAGGGGGAACTCTTTTGCTGGTCCTTTGATATTGCAAAATCAGCCAAATCCTGACATGACTGTCGTGGATATATCAAACAACAACATAGGCGGTCAAGTTCCAAGAAATATATGCTCGGTATTCCCAGATTTGTCAATATTAAGGATGGCTATGAATGGACTGACAGGTTGCCTTCCTTCTTGTTTTGGAAATATGAGCTCTCTAGAGCATATGGATTTTTCTGACAATCAATTGTCTACAGTAAAACTAGAGCAGTTGAAGAGTTCATGGATTGTCAATCTATCAAACAACAATTTGGTTGGGCAGATACCTCCTTCAATCTTCAACTCATCTGCATTCCTATATCTATACCTTGATGGCAACCACTTTACGGGACAAATATCAGGCTTTCCACCTCCCAACTGGATACATTTGAGTGCATTGGATATCAGTAGCAATCAATTATCAGGTATGCTTCCAGCGTGGATGGGCAACTTTTCATATCTCCAGGCAATGGATTTGTCCAGAAATCATTTTCAGGGTCCAATTCCTCGAGATTTCTGCGACCTTGGCAGCCTTAAATATTTGGACATGTCTGAGAACAATTTGTTGGGCTCTGTACCATCTTGCTTCAGCCCATCAAAAATAAAACATGTTCATCTATCCAAAAACCAATTGAGCGGTCCGTTGACAGAGGCATTTTATAACAGCTCTTCCTTGGTGACGTTGGATCTAAATTACAACAACTTCATGGGCCCGGTTTCAAATTGGATTGGCAATCTTTCGGTCTTGAGTGTTCTTCTTCTGAAAGCTAACAATTTTTCTGGTGAGTTTCCTACGCAGTTATGCTTGTTAGAGCGTTTAACCATTTTGGATGTTTCACAAAATAAGCTCTCTGGTTTTCTACCCTCCTGTCTAGCAAATTATTCTCTAAAGCAAAATTTAGACAAAGCGGCAGCTATTCATGAAAGAACCTTTAAAATCAAGTCCATAAGCAAGATGTATTCTGAAACCAATTTACTGCTAGGGAGGATCGATAACCAGGGAAGAAGTTTTAGAGTCGTCAATATAGAAGAAGCAATAGAATTTTCAACTAAAAGAAGGTCAGATGATTACAAGGGCACTGTTCTCAACTTCATGACTGGTTTTGATCTCTCCAGCAATAGATTCTCAGGCGAAATCCCATTGGAGATGGGAAAATTAAGTGAGTTGCATGCGTTGAACTTGTCACACAACAATCTCACTGGATCTATCCCTGCGACATTCTCAAACTTAAAGCAGATAGAGAGCTTGGATCTTTCTCACAATCACCTCGATGGTGTCATCCCTCCACAGCTTGTTGTGCTCAACTATCTAGAAGTTTTCAGCGTGGCACACAATAACTTGTCAGGAAAAGCTCCAGAGTGGAAAGATCAGTTTGGGACCTTTAATGAAAGCAGTTACGAAGGTAATCCTCTTTTATGTGGACCTCCGTTACAGAACAAATGCAGTGGAGAAGAGTCACCATCACAGCCCATGCCTAATGATGAACTAGAAGATGATGGTTTCATTGACATGGATGTTTTCTATGTGACATTTGGTGTAAGTTACATAATTGTGGTGTTGACAATTGCAGCAGTTCTCTATATAAATCCACTTTGGAGGGGGCGGTGGTTTCACTTCATTGAAGAGTGCATTGGCACTTGCTCCTCTTTACTGGTGGTTAATTTTCGCATATGGGATTAATGAGTTTGTTGTGGTTGTTGGTCTCTCATAGATTAGCCTTACTTACTTTTGATGTTATCAATAAGTGAATGTTGTTATTAACTACATTTATCTCTGAGCTCCTCCTAAGAATGTCTTGTTGACTTTGTTGTCGCTATGTATATATAAATATTTATTTCTGCGCACAGACCGTCATGCATGTTGGAAAATTCTGATCAAGAAGTTACATCTTGAATACAATTTCTCATCAATTAATCTCGTCAACGTGATCTTCAAGTGAATAACGAGGAAGGCAATTTCTTGGAGCTGAAGAAAATATACGGAACACGCTGGTGTGAACTTGTGTGATGGCTCCTGCAAATATGAGGAAGAAGTTACATCTTGTTTTTAAAAAGGAAAGCACCAGGAAATTAGGGCTTTCCTGTGCTTAAGACTCAAAAGTGCACACCGCAAGCCAAGCATCATTTCTCCAGGAGTGCATTATTAAAGATTGTTACAGAATAATAGTGGAGAAGGCGGGATATCCTGCTTAATTTTGACTCCTCTAACACAAAATAGAATTCTTAGACAATAATCTATGAGAAAATAGCAGGCCAATATCTCCGGTAGTGCTAGCTGTATAGGAAACAATAAGCAGAAGTCTTAAATTACACAAAAACAATCATTAATTTTCAAGAATTCCAATTAAGATTTTAAAATAATGCAAAGTTATAAAATTGGAAGTTCAATTTTCATTTGATGAAGGCTCTGTTAAGAAGAAAAATTCGATTTGGAAAGAAAATCTCGAAAATAAATGTTTAAAACTCAATTGTAATTCTTCATGGTTTATTTGACTTTATTAAGGGTGTAATTACAAGAAAAAAATGGTTTTCTTTTTAAATTCTATTTAAGCGTTAATTGGAAGGAATTAAAAGGGTTGAATTACAGTTTTAAAATTTTAATCCGGTCAAATATAGGGTTTAATTACATAAATATCAAAGTTTAATAGGCAATTGATACATGATTAAATAAATTCAAAAACAAAGACCAAATTGTAAGAGTCACGAGACTTCAAGGACTTGAATCAACAAAATCAAAGGCTAAATTGAATACAATTGAAAGTTTGATTAATAGCATTTCTCGGCATAGATCTGAGATAGAAACTGCATAGATCTGAGATAGAAACTTGGCAATTAAAAGACTAGTTAATAAAAAATTAATTAACTAGATCTTTAAGTTAGCTGGAAACCTTATAGCATAGATATGAGATAGAAACTGCATCGAGGTTTTTTGTTTCTTCCTTTCTTCAATTTTTTGGCGAGAGAAAAGAGATCAGGATTGGTTATTCCGGAGAAAGAAGTCATGGCCATGATAGCAGTGCAGCGGTGCTCGAGCAACTGGCTTCCTTGCTAACAGAAGAAACACGGTTCTCACTACAAGAAAAGGATACCATTAACAACGGAATGTTGCTACGGCAAAATTTCATCGCTAAATTTGCATCCAGAAATACCCGTTGCTAAACAAATTGCAAAAATTAAAAAAAAAAACAAGGATTGCAACGGATTTTCGTTGCAAGTTTAATGTGCAATGAATTTCCTTTTGCATTTGCAATGGAATTTCGGTTGCATTCGCAACGGATAATCCGTTGCTATTGCTTATCCGATTCAAAGTGTCTTGCCGGTGGAAAACAACGACAGGGCAGAAAAGAGCATCTCAATTCTCACCCCGAAATCTCTTCTCCTTCCCTTTCCTCTCCACCAAAACAAAATCCAATTTTTCAATTTCCCGGAAAAAAAAGAAAAGAAAAGAGGGTGAAGCTCAAGAGTCATTGGACAGGTTAGTGAAGGCAGACGTGAAAGAAGTGGAGATAGCATACGAGAGAAGTCAAAACGGCAGCGCAGTTTTCAGGATAATTAATCTTATGCACACCATGTCTGTGGCAATCTCTTTATCCATCACAAACCCTTCCGCTGTCTATCGATACACTCATAATGCTCTGATAAATTCACACCCTCTTTAATAGACCCAGCAAGGCCTTGTCCTAACCATACTGATTCCTACTCGACAGATTCATGGATTACTTTGAGCAAAGCAGAGGAATGATTTTAAGGAAAAAGAGTTCCTTGGAAGGTAGATTTCGATGGAACTCTTCTCTCAGGACAGCAGCATAGCTTCTTGAGTCTCTGTTTCTAAGAGGAACAGGGGAGCAACGAGAAGCGCGGGGTGGTCGCAGATTGTCTTTCTTTTGCACACAAAAAAAAAGGTATAAATCCTGAATAGGAAATAATTGATAGATAAATCTAAAAAAAAAAAAGAAATCAAAGTGCATTCCCAGCAATACAATTTATCCTACAACCGCATTGGATATCATTAAGTTTCGGGCAGCAATGTTAAGAGTTCAGAACTAAAAAAATTGTTTTTTATGTAGTTTTAGATTCGAGTTCTATGATTTACATGATTATTAATTTTAGAATATGTAGAATTAGTCAAAATCCACATAATAAACAGACATAGTTTGCCATATTTGATAATAATGAAAAAAAAACATGCCAAAAGCTAAAAATACAATTTTTTAGTTTTACCTTTTTTGATGCCTCTTGCGTTGAAGTTGCTCTTGGCATGTCTTGTTAGAAAACTTTTAAGAAATGGAGTTTGTAGTTCAGTTGGGCTAGTTGCTCTTTTCTCTCTCTCTAGTTTACATTTTTTTGTGTACCTCCATTGCGAAACAATTGTAATGACGGAGAATCACCATCGCAGCCAATACCTACTGATGAACATGAAGACGATGGAGTTTTTCTACATCAGTTTCGGTAGTTGTGGTGATAACGATTGCAGCAGTTCTCTGTATCAATCCATATTTAATAATAATAAAAAAAACTCACTTTAATTTCACTGAGATTAAGGCATAGTTTGCCATGCCCAGTGATGAGAGAAAAGAAAAGAAAAGGATGCACAACCATGACTAGAGTTATGCCACACAGCATGTGATCTGCCTGTCAAAAGAATGATGGGTTTTTTTCTGTATGCATGCCAAATTTGACCACATGTTATCCTATTGTAATATGACACGTGTGCTTGGCATGATCACATGTACTCGTAGCATTGCGCACAGCAGAACGTGGCGATTAAAAGACTAGTTAACAAAAACTTAATTAACTACATCTGGCATTTTTAATTTAGCTTGGAACTTTTGTTTTTTATGCAACGAAACCCACCCTTGTAAATCGCAATTTGTAGCCTTAAATGAGCTAAGTTGACTATTTTAGATTTTTTATAACCTAACTCGAATTTGAAAATTATTGTGCAGATAACAATCATTTTGTCATTACGATACGCTACCTTACAGCATAGATCTAAGATAGAAACTGCATCGAGGTTTTTTGTTTTTTCCTTTCTTCAAATTTTTGGCGAGAGAAAAGAGATCAGGATTGGTGATTCCGGAGCAAGAAGCCATGGCCATGATAGCAGTGCAGGTGGTGCTCGAGCAACTAGCTTCCTTGGTAGCAGAAGAAACACGCTTCTTGGGAGGAGTTCGAGGGGGAATCGATGAACTACGGGATGATCTGCATAGCATGAAATCTTTCCTTCAGGATGCGGAAGAAAGGAGTGAGAGCGATGAAGCACTGAGAGCCTGGGTCAAACAAGTGAGAGATGTGGCTTATGATGCTGAGGACATTCTTGAAGAATTTATGCTCCGGTTTTCTCCATCTCATGGGAGTGGTTTTGTCCATTTTCTTCGCAACTCATACCGTTCCACCCGTAAATTAAGTGCACGGCATCGGCTGGCAGCCCACTTACAAAGCATTAAAGCAAGGGTGAAAGCCATTTCAGAGAGAAGAAACGCATTTTATTTGAATAGGATTGACATGCCATCAACCTCCAGTGCTGCCGTAGAGAAATGGCATGATCCCCGGATAGCTTCTCTTTACTTAGAGGAAGCTGATGTCGTGGGGATTGAGAACCCAAAACGTCAACTGGTTTCCTGGCTTGTAGAAGGAGAAGAAAAGCTCTCCAGTATCTCTGTGGTTGGGATGGGCGGGTTGGGAAAAACAACCCTCGTAAAGAAAGTTTATGACAGCCACCCCATCACAAGAAGCTTTGATGCCCATTCTTGGGTTACAGTTTCCAAATCGTTTGCAATGGCGGAGCTTCTACGAGTTGCTCTGCAGGGGTTTCTGGTGACAGCTAACGAACCCCTTCCGGATAATCTGCAAACAATGACTGACTTCCAATTAATTGATGCTCTTAGAAATTATCTAGGGAGAAGGAGGTATGTCATTGTTTTGGATGATGTATGGAATGTAAATGCTTGGGAAACAATAAAGTACGCATTTCCTGATTGTAACTGTGGTAGTAGAATTATCTTCACTACACGTATACGTAACTTGGCTGAATCTATAGAGAACACCAGTCATGTTTATGACCTCCAGCCTTTACCAGAAAATGAAGCGTGGACCCTCTTTTGCAAGAAAGCTTTTAGAGGGGAACACAAGGCTGTTTGCCCCCCAGAACTGGAAGAGATGTCTCGAGATATCTTAAGGAAGTGTGAGGGACTGCCACTTGCAATTGTAGCAATAGGAGGCCTGCTGTCGAAGAAGAAAAATGAAGGTTTGGAATGGAAGAAAGTCCGTGACTGCCTAGCTACAGAATTGAAAAGGAACAACGACCTTGGGAGTCTACGCGGAATACTTCAACTGAGTTATGATAATCTTCCTTACTACCTCAAACAATGTTATTTGTATTTAAGTGTTTTTCCAGAGGATCATTTGATAAAAAGAATGAAGTTGATACGGCTATGGATAGTTGAAAGGTTTGTGGAAGAGAAGCAAGGCTTTACAATGGAGGAAGTAGCAGAGGAATACCTTAATGAACTCGTGAACAGGAGTTTGATCCAAGTGGTGGAGATGAATCATTTTAATAGGGTCAAGACATGTCGTGTTCATGATTTAATGCGTGAAATCATACAATTGGATCACACAGTTGACATGTCTTTGCCACCTCCGTAACTATCGATACAGTTTCCAGTCCTCATTGTTCTTCCCAGACACTCATGGAATGAGATTTCCATCAGGAATAGGAAGGTTGACTAGCCTGCAGAAATTGGGAAGCGTTGAAGTGAATGAAGATTATGAGTCGATCAGGGAGTTGGGAAAGCTAACTCAGTTGAGAAGGCTGGGCATTTTAAGGCTGAGAGAAGAGCAGGGAATGGATCTATGTTATACATTGGAGAGGTTGAAACACCTCACTGCAATGTATCTTGTTTCACTAAACAAGACGGATGTCTTACAATTGGACTCTATTTCATCTCCTCCAAAATATCTCCAATTTATATATCTCGAATGCAGTCTCTCAGCTTTACCAGGGTGGATAGCTTCACTCCAGTATATTTCCAAGCTAGTGCTTCGATATTCTAATTTGAAAAGTGATGCACTGAAGGCCCTCCAGAAATTGCCTAGTTTGGTGGTGCTTCAACTCCGTCAAGCTTATGCAGGGGAAGAGCTGTGCTGTGATCCCGGAGGATTTTCAAAGCTGAAGAGGCTAGGTCTCCATGACCTGGGGAGATTGCAGCGCATCAGAATAGCAAAGGATCAATGCCTTGGCTGGAGAGGCTTGAAATCACAGCATGTACGGTTCTAGAAACTGTGCCGGATGGGATTGAAAACCTGAAAAACATAGAACACCTGGTTCTGTGGGAGATGCCGTCAACATTCATCAAGACAGTAGAGAGGCGCCGTGGTGAAGATTTCTGGAGAGTTCAGCATATCACAACAATCACCCGTGTCTACAAGGGCGGGGGGAAATGGGTTTTTGAAACTCTTCTGTGATTAGAGGGGTAAACTACGGAGAGGACTACAATTTCAGGAAAATCATTATCGACAACGCATCTACCTTTTTTGTTTTTACATGATGTTTTTTTTAAAAAGTTTTACAGTACCATTTGCTATTGAACATATATAGTTCCAGCATGATTTCTAATTAGACCGCCTCTTGCATGGGAAATATACCACGGGTCATATCATCATCATCATCATGTACTGCTGAAATTCTGAGCCCCGAAAACAGAAAACTGCTGCTCTTCCGTCCTCTTCTTGTTAAGTTGTCAGTTATTTCTATGGTTATCAGCTACTTATATTTACTGCTGTATTTAAATCATAATAATTACAAAGTGTTTGTTATGTTGATCTATTTATCAGCTTGTAACCACGTTCATAGAATTTATTCTTACGTGGGTTGTTTCATTTTAGTTTCAAGGCTATATATAGCCAACTCATATGTTTCAATTGAATAAGATCATTTCTTACGTGGGTACTTATTCTCAAAGAAGATTACTTTGTTTTACACTTCTCTGCTCCTTTGTCTCTATCTTGCTGTTGATGAATATTCCAGCCTGTTATCTTGCCCTGGTTTGTCACCACTAAATTTCCACCGTCGATTTCTAGACATCAATACGAGTTTATCTGGGATTCGTCAAATGTCCATTTTATATTTCATCGAATTTTCACAACTTGAGTTCGTTTTGTCTGCAAAAGAGGAGCTTTGCAGCAATTTCACAGAGGCGCAGAGGGAGAAGACACTAACAACAACACAACAATTGCAGATAACTTCGACAATTGCAGCGAATCGATACCTCTGATAATTTTGTGAATATTTCTATTAGCAATGGCAGAGTGCTGAAGAAGGCATAGGATATAACAGGTGATTGAGCATGCTGATAGTATACAAGATAACAGTTTCAATCCCACGTCTCTACAATTTTACTATCAAACAAGAAAAAAAGGTTCCAAACCAATGAAGTAGAAGATCGTTGTTTATTGGACTCCATTGAAAAAGTGAACAACCTTTGACGACCACTTCTTTTGGGTTTGAAGGGGCTTCATTTCATTATTCCTCGCAAGATTTCAAATGGATTGTTACTTTGAAATCCTAAACTTGTTTTGTTGTTAAAATAAAAAGATAAATCATTGCTGGATGATTCTGAACGAAGAAACTGAAATCCAGCAGCAACGTCCTCTCCAGATTCAGCAGCCTAGCTACAGAATTGAAAAGTAACAGCGACCCTGGGAGTCTACGTAGGAGTAATCCCACCAGAATTTTGAAACTTATGTAAGATACTGTCATTAAACTTCTCACACAACGATCTCACTGGATCTATCCCAAC
Source organism: Salix exigua (assembly GCA_032356905.1). Lineage (NCBI taxonomy): Eukaryota > Viridiplantae > Streptophyta > Magnoliopsida > Malpighiales > Salicaceae > Salix > Salix exigua. The sequence continues at coordinate 145,533 of CM063592.1, read as the reverse complement.
AACATTCTCATGTTAGAAATTGTCATTATGCCCCTCATGACACACCCATGTTCTTATCTATCCAAACTCATGATCATGAAGATAGATCATGGGGATCAATTGCCTAATTTTTTCTTTGATGGGAGGAGAAAATTGACTAATAAATTAATAAGAAGGGTTCATTATCTACATATAAATATAGTATGTATACTCCATCTACGGCTACTGGGAGACATAGATCAGAAAGTTCCTCTCGTAAAAAAATTATTATTATTTTGAAGTTGTATTGTTGTTGCTGCATTTGAAAAAATTGTGTTGTTGTTGCTGCAATTGAGAATTTATTTTCGGAACTTGAGAAAAAATAGCTAGAGGTATTTATAATCTACATTTACACTGATATCTGAATTTAGCATTTGATTATATATAACAGCATTTGATTATATAAAATATATATAACATCTCAAACTTAAAGCAGATCAAGAGTTTGGATCTTTTTTACAACAACTTGAACGGTGTCATCCCTCAGCAATTTACAGAAATTATCACACTGGAAGTTTTCACTATGGCACACAATAACTTGTCAGGTAAGACCTTCGATGAAAGCAGTAACGAAGGAAATCATTTTTTGTATGGACCTCCATTGCGAAACAATTATAATGAAGGAGAATCACCATCGCAGCCAATATATACTGATGAACATGCATGGAGACGATGGAGTTTTTCTACATCAGTTTCGATGCATGTTACGTAATTGTGGTGATGACAATTGCAGTAGTTCTCTACATCAATCCATATTTAATAATAATAATAAAAAAAGCTAATTTTAATTTCATTGAGATTAACAGGGTATTTAGGATTGTGGTGCAACCGCCGATTGCAAAAAAAATAGAGGGTTTGGATGTTTGCTTAATTTTGAAAAGCTAAAATTTAACTATGGGACCACTTAAATTACTTTTGAAACTGAGTTTCATGGAAATCAATAATTTGCTGCTTTCCGTGTGGGGCTAGGGGTAGGTAAAAAATATATATTTTATATATTAAAATAAATAATAATATATTTTTATATTTTAAAGTATATATTAAATATATTTTTAATTTACGCACGGTTCTTACATGATCAGTAACTTGGTGGTTGGCTGACCACAACGAGAAGCTCACCTGCTACTTCCACCAGTTAGAGGAGGTCGAGGTGGTTCTCTCTATGGTGGTGACATTAAAAATGATGGCTTGGAGGAGTTTCCTCTCTTAAAATTTAATTTTTATATTAATTTTTGTTCTTATTTTTATAATTGCTATTTGTTTTTTTCTTATCATTTTTTTATTGAAAATTCTTATCTATCAAATTTGTTCCTCATTTTTTTATTGTTACTTATTTTATTCGAAATAATTTATGAAAGGTTTATTATTATTATTTTAATTTATTCACCTTTCATTTTGTTTTTAATTTTTTAGATTTGATCTCTATTATTTTGATTATTATTTATTTTATTTGAGATAATTTATGAAATTATATATATTTTTTTCAATTTCATTCTCATTCAAGTTTTTAATTTGTAAGATTTGTTCCTCATTATTTTAATAAACTTGGAAAAAAATTAATTTATTAATAAAAGTGTTTTCCAGTTCATTTTCTATAACATTGCCAAACATCGGAATTCACTTTCGAGGAATTCACTTTCCCCGGAATTCATTTTCCAAAACAAAACCACTTTCCAGCAAACAAACGGGACCTAAGCCCTTAATTAATTTTATGTTGCCCATTTAAAGTATAATTAAGTCTTTGCACTTAATTGAATCCTTCAATTGGATCTTAAATTAATTCTCAATCATAATTACACTTTAAATCAATCGACGATAAAATCAAATGAACTCATAAAAATATAATTATGCCGCACGACTTAATTTTTACATGATTTATCCGATGATATATTATTTTTGCCTTAAATTTGTACTTTCCTTTCTTTACGGGGACAAAAGAATACGATTAGACTCTCGAAAACAACCCAAATTGATTTTTCTATTTTTGGGGACAAAAGAGATACGATCATATTGATTTTTCTACCAATGCCGACCCTTTTTATTTTATTTTTATTATTTTGGATAGATTTTGGGGAGTAACCTAGAAATTGGGTTATGACACACTGTACACATATCTTTAGGCCCCGTTTGTTTGCTGGAAAGTGGTTTTTGAAAGTGAATTCGATGTTTGATGATGTTATGAAAAATGAACTAGAAAACACTTCTCAGTGTTAATGTTTGTCTGTGTTATGAAAAATGAACTGGAAAATAATTTATTAATAATTTTTTTTCAAGTTTGTTAAAATAACGAGGAACAAATCTTACAAATTAAAAAGTTGAATGAGAATGAAATTGAAAAAAAATATAATTTCATAAATTATCTCAAATAAAATAAATAAAGATCAAATCTAAAAAATTTAAAAAAAGGAAGGTGAATAAATTAAAATAATAATAATAATAAACATTTAATAAATTATTTCAAATAAAATAAGTAACAATAAAAAAAATGAGGACCAAATTTGATAGATAAAAAATTTCAATAAAAAAATGATAAGAAAAAAACAAATAGCAATTATAAAAATAAGGACCAAAATTAATATAAAAATTAATTTTTAAGAGATGGATTTGAAAAATAAATATTTAAAATAAATTATATATAGCAATCAAAAATTTGAGGATCAAATTTGATATAATCAACAAATAATGATATTTTTAAATTTTTCACCACTTACGGAAAGTGTTTTCAGTCCAAATTTTCCGAAAACACTTTCACGAAACCAAGTCAAATTCTTATTTATCTGGAAAGTATTTCAGTTGACCGGAAAGTGTTTTCCGTTGACTAACTTTCCAGAAAGCAAACAAACACAGAAAAATTTGAAAAGTGGTTTCCCGGAATTCACTTTTCAGGAAACAAACACAGCCTTAAAAAATCAAAATCACCCTCAGTTCATATACAGTTGAATGTGTGAGGGGAGGGGTAAACAAATATTTTTAATGTGCAAAAATACAAAAAAAAATACCCCCACGTAATCTGGTAATGTCAACCAATCACGTGGAAAAATCAAAAATACCCCTATACAAAGGCAAGGGTTTAGCACACTGAGGGGTGAAATTGTATCAGGGGTATTTTTGTGAGTGTGTGGACAGTGTTTAACAGATATCTTTTAGCTTTCTTCTAATAATCTGAGATAGAAACTGCATCAAGGTTTTTTATCTTTTCCTTCAATTTTTTAGCGAGAGAAAAGAGATCAGGATTGGTGATTCCGGAGCAAGAAGCCATGGCCATGATAGCAGTGCAGGTGGTGCTCGAGCAACTGGCTTCCTTGGCAGCAGAAGAAACACGCTTCTTGGGAGGAGTTAGAGGGGGAATCGATGAACTACGGGATGATCTGCATAGCATGAAATCTTTCCTTCAGGATGCGGAAGAAAGGAGTGAGAGCGATGAAGCACTGAGAGCCTGGGTCAAACAAGTGAGAGATGTGGCTTATGATGCCGAGGACATTCTTGAAGAGTTTATGCTCCGGTTTGCTCCATCTCATGGGAGTGGTTTTATCCATTTTCTTCGCCATTCATACCGTTCCACCGGTAAATTAAGTGCACGGCATCGGCTGGCAGCCCGCTTACAAAGCATTAAAGCAAGGGTGAGAGCCATTTCAGAGAGAAGAACTGCATTTTATTTGAACAGGATTGACATGCCATCAACCTCCAGTGCTGCCGTAGAGAAATGGCATGATCCCCGGATAGCTTCTCTTTACTTGGATGAAGCTGATGTCGTGGGAATTGAGAACCCAAAACATCTACTGGTTTCCTGGCTTGTAGAAGGAGAAGAAAAGCTCTCCAGTATCTCTGTGGTTGGAATGGGCGGGTTGGGAAAAACAACCCTCGTAAAGAAAGTTTATGACAGCCACCCCATCAGAAGAAGCTTTGATACCCATTCTTGGGTTACGGTTTCCAAATCGTTTGCAATGGCGGAGCTTCTACGAGCTGCTCTGCAGGGGTTTCTGGTGACAGCGAACGAACCCGTTCCGGATAATCTGCAATCAATGACTGACGTCCAATTAATTGATGCTCTAAGAAAATATCTATGGAGAAGGAGCTATGTCATTGTTTTGGATGATGTATGGAATGTAAGCGCTTGGGAAACAATAAAGTATGCATTTCCTGATTGTAACTGTGGTAGTAGAATTATCTTCACTACACGTATAGGTAACTTGGCTGAATCTATAGAGAACACCAGTCATGTTTATGAACTCCAGCCTTTACCAGAAAATGAAGCTTGGACCCTCTTTTGCATGAAAGCCTTTAGAGGTGAACAGAAGGCTGTTTGCCCGCCAGAACTGGAAGAGATGTCTCGAGATATCTTAAGGAAGTGTGAGGGACTGCCACTTGCAATTGTAGCAATAGGAGGCCTGCTGTCGAAGAAGAAAAATCAAGGTTTGGAATGGAAGAAAGTCCGTGACTGCCTAGCTACAGAATTGAAAAGCAACAACGAACTTGGGAGTCTACGCGGAATACTTCAACTGAGTTATGATGATCTTCCTTACTACCTCAAACAGTGTTATTTGTATTTAAGTGTTTTTCCAGAGGATCATTTGATAAAAAGAATGAAGTTGATCCAGCTATGGATAGTTGAAAGGTTTGTGGAAGAGAAGCAAGGCTTTACAATGGAGGAAATGGCAGAGGAATACCTTAATGAACTCGTGAACAGGAGCTTGATCCAAGTGGCGGAGATGAATCATTTTAATAGGGTCAAGAAATGTCGTGTTCATGATCTGATGCGAGAGATCATTCTATTGAAATCCAGGGAAGAATCTCTTGTTATGATAGCAAGCGGAACAAGAATAAGCAAGAATGAGAAAGTCCGGCGTCTATCAATCCATGAAAACTCTGAGGAAGTACAATTAGATATGAGATTTCCTTATCTGTGGTCTTTCTTGTCATTTTCATCACATCATTCTTTTGAGCATGGTTTTCGCAATTACAAGCTGTTAAGAGTATTGAATTTAGATCGTGCTCCCTTTTCCTGCTTCCCTTCTGAATTGGTCGAACTGATTCATTTAAGATACTTAAGTTTGAGACGGACCATGATAAGGGAGCTTCCAGAGTCCATAAGGAAGCTCAAGTACTTAGAAATACTTGATTTGAAAGGGAGTACTGTGTCATCTTTGCCTTCTGGGATCACACAGTTGACATGTCTTTGCCACCTCCGTAACTATCGATACAGTTTCCAGTCCTCATTGTTCTTCCCAGACACTCATGGAATGAGAGTTCCATCAGGAATAGGAAGGTTGACTAGCCTGCAGAAATTGATAGGCGTTGAAGTGAATGAAGATTATGAGTCGGTCAGGGAGTTCGGAAAGCTGACTCAGTTGAGAAGGCTGGGCATTTTAAAGCTGAGAGAACAGCAGGGAATGGATCTATGTTATACATTGGAGAGGTTGGAACACCTTACTGCAATGTATGTTGTTTCACTAAACAAGACGGATTGCTTACAATTGGACTCTATTTCATCTCCTCCAAAATATCTCCAACGTCTATATCTCAAATGCAGTCTCTCAGCTTTACCTGGATGGATAGCTTCACTCCAGTATATTTCCAAGCTAGTGCTTCAATATTCTAATTTGAAAAGTGATCCACTGAAGGCCCTCCAGAAATTGCCTAGTTTGGTGGTTCTTGAACTCCGTCAAGCTTATGCAGGGGAAGAGCTGTGGTGTGATCCCGGAGGATTTTCAAAGCTGAAGAAGCTAGGTCTCCATGAACTGGAGAGATTGCAGCGCGTCGGAATAGCAAAAGGATCAATGCCTGGGCTGGAGAGGCTGGACATCACAGCATGCACGGTGCTAGAAACTGTGCCGGATGGGATTGAAAACCTGAAAAACATAGAACACCTGGTTCTGTGGGAGATGCCTTCAACATTCATCAAGACAGTAGAGAGGCGCCGTGGTGAAGATTTCTGGAGAGTTCAACATATCACAACAATCACCCGTATGTACAAGGACGGGGGTAAATGGGTTTCTGAAACTCTTCTGTGATTAAAGGGGTAAACTACGGAGAGGACTACAGTTTCAGGAAAATCATGATCTCCAACGCATCTACCCGTTTTGTTTGTACATTATGTTTCATCGAATTTTCACAACTTGAGTTCGTTTTGTCTGCAAAAGAGGAGCTTTGCAACAATTTCACAGAGGCGCAGAGGGAGAAGACACTAACAACAACACAAGAATTGTAGATAACTTCGACCATTGCAGCGAATCGATACCTCTGATAATTTTGTGAATATTTCAATTAGCAATGGCAGAGTGCTGAAGAAGGCATGGGATATAACAGGTGATTGTGCATGCTGGATAGTATACAAGATAACAGCTTCAAGCCCACGTCTGTAAAATTTTACAACAATTTTTCACAGGGACTTTCTTCAATTCGACCATCCTCCAAGAATTGTATCTAGATTATACTTCTGTCCCAAGAAACTTTCTCCAGAATATTGGACCATTGCCTGCTCATAAAGTTTTGTCTCTTGGTGAATGTGACCTCAATGACACCCTACCTTCTTTTTTTTTTAATACGAGGAGAAGTCACTCTACCCGAAGCGCACTTTGTGGGTTCACGGAGCGAGGACAACTATAGCTGTTTCGAGGCTCTTACGAGGCAGGAGTGACTCGTTTTCCTAGAACACGCCCGACTCGAACCTTGCTCTTCCAAATGCAAGAGCAAGGCCGTTGCCCTACGCTACCCCTGGGGGACAATAGCACCCTACCTGCTCAAGGTAAATTAACAACAACTCCTACCCACAACAATTAAATGATATTTTTCATCACAAGTTCTAACAGAGATAAATTTACAGGTTGGTGGTGTGAATTGAAGAATCTGGAGCAGTTAGATCTATCCGGAAATAATCTCGAGGGTTCATTCCCAAATTGTTTAGGAAACTTGTCATCTCTACAGCTATTAGATGTCTCCGGAAACCGATTTACTGGAAATATTGCCTCCCGTCCTCTTTCCAATATCATATCCCTTGAATTCCTCTCGCTATCAAACAACCTCTTCGCAGTTCCAGTTTCAATGAAGCCTTGTATAATTTTAAGATGGTGAAGTATAACAAAGCTTAAATTATGTCTCTCAAGTGTGTTTTTTTGTTTTAATTTCTTTTCAAAACTTAATATTTACAATGGTTAGGTCGAAATTAGCTGTAACTTGCTGATTAAGTTTTCGTTATTCTTTTTTCAAAGTTAGAAATTGAAAAACTATCTGCAAATGTTTTCCTTATTAATTAAATAAATAAATAAATAAATTTAACAAAAAGAAAACAAATTGAACGACCTAGCCAAACAAAACTTGACATGCATAAAACTTTAACATCATGGCATCCTTTTTCTGTTAAAAGAAAACTAATTAATTGGTTTTGAGAGACAATCAGTGGACAGAAATGACTTTGGGAAGTAGGCCCTGTGCTTTGGTCAGGTCAGCCATGAATTTATACTCTCTTTCCGTTTCTTATGACCATGAATTTATGCTCTTTGCTTCGGTCACAACTTTTGAGGAGCACTGTTCATGCTAATTAATTAGTATGAACAGTCGTAGGAAAATGCAAAGATGCAAGTGATATTCACTATTACAGTCACGGCGAATTCAGTGAGGGTGAACAGTGGATCCCCTGTCTCGCAACAACCCTATCAGAGAGCGAGACCGGAATCCAATTTTTTTGCGTTTTAAACACACAGAGACGCGCTTTAATTCAAGCTCGCAATCAAAATAAAAATAAATCGTCACGTCTTTTTTAGCTTCACTTCTTCCCAGCTGCTAATTCGCAGGTAACAAATATTCCTCTTTTTTTTTTTAACTTCTCTCCCGTCTCTCTTTAGAAAATCTAACGGTTTGTTTTCTTTCCGAGAAAAATTGAAGGAAAATTAGAACAAAACGGATTTTATGGTATCTTAATGCTAGTAATTGCTTTGTTGTGGTTTCTCTGTAGCCATGCAGAGCGTTTTTTACTGTTATTGTGCTCATTTAAGGTTACGGAGATCTAGATTAGTTTTAATTTGCTAAGTTTATGCAAAACCTAATATTCTTATGGAAACTAAGCTTTTTTTTTTTTTTTTTTTAATTTTGTGCAATGGAATTTATTTAAATTATTGTGTTTTTTTTCGGTTGCAGTTGTTATGAGGGTTTTTTTTTGTGAGGTTGATTGTTTTTTGGATGGAAGATAATGGAAATGGAGTTTGATGAATATGACTACCTAGAAAAAAGAGTTGAAAATCCAGAACTGTTAAAGGTGAAGGAAACTGCTAATGGTGAGGGTGATATTGTGAGATCCGGGGAAAAGGATCGACTACGGAGTTCAAAGCGTAGGAGTGATGATAAGGATGGTGGTGATGGTCATTTCAATTTAGTCTTGAAATAGCAGAGCATCGTCAATTTCTCTCTCAACTGTCATCGACCTGTTGTTGTTTGCTTATAAGAGAAGAGAGTGGGGGAGAGAGAGAGAGGTAGGCAAAGCGGAGAAGAACAAAGCCAAAGAATTAAATGAAACAACTGTTTCAATCCACAGTGGAATGAGTCTCCGTGAACAGTGTTAGGTGAACAGTTTTTTCACCACCTGATTTTGCTTATTAACTAATCTGAGATAGAAACTGCATCGAGATTTTTCGTCTTTTCCTTCAAATTTTTGGTGAGAGAAAAGAGATCAGGATTGGTGATTCCAGAGCAAGAAGCCATGGCCATGATAGCAGTGGAGGTGGTGCTCGAGAAACTGGCTTCCTTTGTAGCAGAAGAAACACGGTTCTTGGGAGGAGTTAGAGGGGGAATCAATGAACTACGGGATGATTTGTGTAGCATGAAATCTTTCCTTCAGGATGCGGAAGAAAGGAGTGAGAGTGATGAAGGACTGAGAGCCTGGGTCAAACAAGTGAGAGATGTGGCTTATGATGCTGAGGACATTCTTGAAGAGTTTATGCTCCGGTTTTCTCCATCTCATGGGAGTGGTTTTGTCCATTTTCTTCGCAAGTCATACCGTTCCACCCGTAAATTAAGTGCACGGCATCGGCTGGCAGTCCACTTACAAAGCATTAAAGCAAGGGTAAAAGCCATTTCAGAGAGAAGAAATGCCTTTTCTTTGAACAGGATTGACATGCCATCAACCTCCAGTGCTGCCATAGAGAAATGGCATGATCCCCGGATAGCTTCTCTTTACTTGGATGAGGCTGATGTCGTGGGAATTGAGAACCCAAAACATCTACTGGTTTCCTGGCTTGTAGAAGGAGAAGAAAAGCTCTCCAGTATCTCTGTGGTTGGAATGGGCGGGTTGGGAAAAACAACCCTCGTAAAGAAAGTTTATGACAGCCACCCCATCACAAGAAGCTTTGATACCCATTCTTGGGTTACAGTTTCCAAATCGTTTGCATCGGCGGAGCTTCTACGAGTTGCTCTGCAGGGGTTTCTGGTGACAGCGAATGAACCCGTTCCGGATAATCTGCAATCAATGACTGACGTCCAATTAATTGATGCTCTAAGAAATTATCTATGGAGAAGGAGGTATGTAATTGTTTTGGATGATGTATGGGATGTAAACGCTTGGGAAACAATAAAGTATGCATTTCCTGATTGTAACTGTGGTAGTAGAATTATCTTCACTACACGTATAGGTAACTTGGCTGAATCTATAGAGAACACCAGTCATGTTTATGAACTCCAGCCTTTACCAGAAAATGAAGCTTGGACCCTCTTTTGCAAGAAAGCCTTTAGAGGGGAACACAAGGCTGTTTGCCCGCCAAAACTGGAAGAGATGTCTCGAGATATCTTAAGGAAGTGTGAGGGACTGCCACTTGCAATTGTAGCAATAGGGGGCCTGCTGTCGAAGAAGAAAAATCAAGGTTTGGAATGGAAGAAAGTCCGTGACTGCCTAGCTACAGAATTAAAAAGCAACAACGAACTTGGGAGTCTACGCCGAATACTTCAACTAAGTTATGATGATCTTCCTTACTACCTCAAACAGTGTTATTTGTATTTAAGTGTTTTTCCAGAGGATTATTTGATAAAAAGAATGAAGTTGATCCGGCTATGGATAGTTGAAAGGTTTGTGGAAGAGAAGCAAGGCTTTACAATGGAGGAAGTAGCGGAGGAATACCTTAATGAACTCGTGAACAGGAGTTTGATCCAAGTGGTGGAGATGAATCATTTTAATAGGGTCAAGACATGTCGTGTTCATGATCTAATGCGAGAAATCATTCAATTGAAATCCAGGGAAGAATCTCTTGTTATGATAGCAAACGGAACAAGAATAAGCAAGAATGAGAAAGTTCGGCGTCTATCAATCCATGAAAACTCTGAGGAAGTACAATCAGAGTTGAGATTTCCTTATCTGTGGTCCTTCTTGTTATTTTCATCACATCATTCTTTTGAGCATGGTTTTCGCAATTACAAGCTGTTAAGAGTATTGAATTTAGATCGTGCTCCCTTTTCCTGCTTCCCTCCTGAATTGGTTGAGCTGATTCATTTGAGATACTTAAGTTTGAGATGGACCATGATAAGGGTGCTTCCGGAGTCCATAAGGAAGCTCAAGTACTTAGAAATACTTGATTTGAAAAGGAGTAATGTGTCATCTTTGCCTTCTGGGATCACACAGTTGACATGTCTTTGCCAGCTCCGTAACTATGGACACAGTTTCCAGTCCTCATCGTTCTTCCCAGACACTCTTGGAATGAGAGTTCCATCAGGAATAGGAAGGTTGACTAGCCTGCAGAAATTGGGAAGCGTTGAAGTGAATGAAGATTATGAGTCGGTCAGGGAGTTGGGAAAGCTAACTCAGTTGAGAAGGCTGGGCATTTTAAAGCTGAGAGAAGAGCAGGGAATGGATCTCTGTTATACTTTGGAGAGGTTGAAACACCTCACTGCAATGTATCTTGTTTCACTAAACAAGACGGATGTCTTACAATTGGACTCTATTTCATCTCCTCCAAAACTTCTCCAATGTATATATCTGAAATGCAGTCTCTCAGCTTTACCAGGATGGATAGCTTCTCTCCAGTATATTTCCAAGCTAGTGCTTCAATATTCTAATTTGAAAAGTGATCCACTGAAGGCCCTCCAGAAATTGCCTAGTTTGGTGGTGCTTGAACTCCGTCAAGCTTATGCAGGCGAAGAGCTGTTCTGTGATCCCGGAGGATTTTCAAAGCTGAAGAAGCTAGGTCTCCATGAACTGGAGAGATTGCAGCGCATCAGAATAGCAAAAGGATCAATGCCTGGGCTGGAGAGGCTGGACATCACAGCATGCACGGTGCTAGAAACTGTGCCGGATGGGATTGAAAACCTGAAGAATATAGAAGTCCTGGTTCTGTGGCATATGCCTTCAACATTCATCAAGACAGTGGAGAGGTCCCGTGGTGAAGATTTCTGGAGAGTTCAACATATCACAACAATCACCCGTATCTACAAGGGCTGGGGTAGATGGGTTTCGCAAACTCTTATGTGATTAGAGGGGTAAACAACGGAGAGGACTACAGTTTCAGGAAAATCATGATCTCCAATCTACCTCTTTTGTTTTTACATTATTATTATTATTTTAAATAAGTTTTACAGTGCCTGCATGATTTCTAATTAGACCGCCTCTAGCATGGGAAATATACCACAGGTCACATCATCATCATCATCATGTACTGCTGAAATTCTGAGCCCCGAAAACTGCTGCTCCTCCCTCCTCTTCTCTGCTCCTTTGTTTCTGTTTTGCTGTTTGAATCTTCCAACCTGTTATCTTGTCCTTGTTTGTCACCACTATATTTTGGACACCATCGACTTCTAGACATCAACACGAGTATATTTGGGATTTGTCAAATGTCTTTATTTTATATTTCATCAAATTTTCACAATTTGAGCTCGTTTTGTCTGCAACAGAAGAACTTTGCAGCAATTTTACGATGGCTCATGCCTCTGACATCCACTTCGACCCGTACCGAAAATCGATAGTATACTAGTAAAACGGCCTGGAATAGGTGCAGAGGGAGAAGATACTAACAAGAACACAAGAAATGCAGATAACTTCGACCAGTGCAGCGAATCGATGGCATAGGATATAACAGGTGATTGTGCATGCTGGATAGTATACAAGATAACAGCTTCAAGCCCACGTCTGTACAATTTTACTATCAAACAAGAAAAAAAGGTTCCAAACCAATGAAGTAGAAGATCGTTGTTTTTTGGACTCCATGGAAAAAGTGAACAACCTTTGACGGCCACTTCTTTTGGGTTTTTCATTATTCCTGGCGCAGGATTTCAAATGGATTGTTACTTTGAAATCCTAAACTTGTTTTGTTGTTACTATAAAAAGGATAAATCATTGCTGGGGTGAATCTGAACGATGAAACTGAAATCCAGCAGCAACGTCTTCTCCAGATTCAGCAGCCTAGCTACAGAATTGAAAAGTAACAGCGGCCTTGTGAGTCTACGTAGAATACTTCAACTAAGTTATGATAATCTTCCTTGATCCATAAAGATAAGTTTATCATACAACAACAAACTATATATGTGTGTATTTCTGACTAATGACAGGGGTTTTTGTAATAATAATTGAAAACAGAATCATTACAAGCATGAAATCTCAAATGACAACTGAGCTGAAGACAAAACTGAAGCTCAAAATTAATGATTTTATTTTTTCTTGTTTTTTTAAGCCATTTTCCCTTCATTTTTGGCATCCTACGTCTATAAATTTCTTCTTTCAAACACGTCCATATTTTAATCGACGCATTTTCGTTTTTCTTCCTTCTCTATATACTTAGAAACTGTCTTACACATATCCTGTGCTATCATATATTTTTTTCTTCTTGCACCGAGTTCATTTAAGTGGGTAGTTGGGAATCTTGACTTCACAGGTCCACGAAGAAGAAAAACAAGAGCTAGTGGATGATGAAATTAAGAGACTTAATTGTCAGGGGAAAAACCATTTAATTTCACGACAAAAATCAAGGAAGTGGAGAAGCTTTTGAGAAGACATTTTTGGTAATGGAAGTCATTTTCTTATCTTTTCAGCCATAGATTCCACGAGATCAAACCAATTGTTCAAACCAATGACTTCCCATGTCTACGAAGAAAAATCAAAGTAGTTTGCACAACTCCCCGTTCCACAAGGTTGAAGAAAAACGATAACCAATAGACAGTGATTGTGGAGCCTTGGATCAAATCAACTGTTCATCGGCGACTCGTGAGGGAAGGACTTGGGTGCGAGAGAAAAAATCAATTTCTGTGCAAAAGAAGCATAGCTAGCGAGCGATACGGCCATCCCATAAAAAATAAATAAAGCGAAAGAAAAGGGGCAAAAACAATTGTTGAAAAGATCACCTGTTGAAGAAAAAGAAGAAGAACCAGTCACGCCTACTGCAGAAGAAGAAGAATTAGTCATAAAGGCTCCTCTGTACAAATTAGGAAATACAAGAGTCCACATTTAATTAGGACTCTGTTTCCCTTTTAATTACTGAAAAATAGAATGTATATATATAGCCTTGTAATTCTCTTATTGTTCAATAACATAAAACAAATTCTGCAAATCTCTCTCTTCACTGTCATTACGTTTTCAACAATGTTTTTATTATGTAGTTTTAGACATGGATTCAACACAGGATTGCAATAATAAAATTATAATTTTGCTCCTTGGAACAATGGTGTATTGCAGACCCGAGTCCCCATTGTTATGATAATTGACTTATTTCATTTCATATTTATTAAGTAATTAATTAAACATTGAAGTATTCATTTCATACTTATTTCATTTTGGATTTTCTCTTTCAATTTGTTTTGATTGTTTAACATGGTAGAGAGCAGCAACGATTGATACAGTTTTTAATGACACTTCACAGAGATTTTTTTTAAGGATTTGGAGGTTCAACTTTGCATCTTTATTCTATTTTTGTTCATTAAGCAGTTGTTATTCATTATTTTGCGATATATTCAGGGTACAATTGTTTTTGTATTACATGCATGTAGATATTTTATTCGTTGGGTTTTATGATTTACAGTTTCTAATTTGTAAATCTCACATTGGAAATTGTATACAAAAACAATTGTACATGCATGTGAAGTATCAAAAGCATTAGTTGAAATGAAGAGTGTCTCCAATAACTGTTAGGTATATTGCCATTTTGTGACAATATCCTACCATTGTTGAAAATGGTAACCAACCCACCATTGTTGAAAATGGTAAATTGCCTAAGTTTGGTGGCCAACCTTTGACTATAAAGAAAATTTGGTGGCCAACCATTTAAGATTGTCTCCTCACTCTTGCTATAAATAGAGGAGCTTCTTAGAGCTAAAAATGAGAGTGAGAGAGCAACACAAGTGAATGTGTTGTGTAGAGAGAGGGAGAAACACAAGTGAATGTGTTGTGTAGAGAGAGGGAGAAACACAAGTGAATGTGTTGTGTAGAGAGAGCTAGAGAGAGTTGATGAGTTGAGTAGAGTGGATGTAATCCTCCTCCTCTATATGTATTTATTGTAACCCTTTCTCTATCTCTAATACAATGACTCTCTCCCGTGGATGTAGGCGGTTTTGCCGAACCACGTTAAATATTGTGTCAGTGTGCTTAAGCCTCCTATGAGCAAGTATCAGTACATCCCCGGTCCGCGCATGGGAAAGCCGGAATTTCCCAACAATAACAAGTCCAGAGTGCAGTATAAATAGGACTTCTACACACATACCAAACAGCGATCTTCTACTTTGATTCTTCGTACAATTATCTAATGAAGATGATGATGATGATGGGAAAAATGTGGGCTTGGATGTGGCTAACAACATTACTGACCTCCATTGGCCAGTGGCATGGTCATTGTCACGGTTGTTTGGAGGAGGAGAGAAGTGGTCTCTTGTCGATCAAAGCTTTGATCGATCCAAACAGCGTTCAATGGCAATTGAGCGACTGGACGGCCAATCAAGAGGACATGGCTGATTGCTGCGCGTGGTATGGGGTCGGATGCGATAACACTACAAGACGAGTCGTTCATCTCTCTCTTTCTGATGCAAGGGATAAGAGATTGGGCGATTGGCTTCTCAACGCGTCCTTGTTTCTGCCTTTCGAAGAGTTGCAGAGTCTTGATTTGAGCGCTAATAGATTAGCTGGTTGCTTTGAGAATCAAGGTTGGCTCAATCTTTATCTTCTTTTAATTTTCATAAAATAAATCTGGTACTGCAAATCATGAAGTGGATGGTGCTTCATGCTAATTGCTTTGCTTCGAGATTTCCTGCAGGCTTCGGAGCGCCATCATCAAAACTAAGGAGACTCGATGTCCTTGACCTAAGCTTTAATCCATTTAATGATGACAGTATTTTATCATGCTTGACTGGGCTTTCATATCTCAAGTCGTTGGATTTATCAGCAAATCGGCTGGAAGGATCAGGTTGCTTCAATGGTGACAGCTTAAATATTGCATGATTTTTTCTGTACCTTTATTTCCTTTGATCAATAGGTCTTTGAGAATCATCTTGCAGGTTTCAAGGCATGGTCATCCAGGTTAAAGAAACTGGAGCACCTGAATCTCTACAATGAGAGCGTTATAATCGCCAACAGGGTTTTAAATCAAAGTGTGATCTTTTTCTTGCTGCAGGTTTTGAAGTCTTGTCATCAAGGTTGAAGAAACTGGAGAACCTTCATCTGAGTGGAAATCAATACAACGACAGCATTTTTACATCTTTAACTGGGTTTTCATCTCTCAAGTCCTTAGATCTATCAAGAAATAACTTGATAGGATCAGCGAGTACCAATAGTAAGTTGCAGATAATTCCTACCATACTGACAGGATTTCTCTGTCAAGTCGAGTGAATAGGCATATATATATATATATATATATATATATATATATATACAGAAATGATATTTTCAACATTTCCCACAATCTTCATATGACAGAAAAAAACACAATCTCAAGGCATACAACCATATATCTTGATATGCATTCATATCATTTGATAATTATATATCTTGTAGCTTCTCAATTCCGAACGATGTGGCGCCTGAGGAAACTAGAGAGCCTTGACCTGAGTTCCAATAAATTGAACGACAACGTCTTATCAATTCTAAGTGGGCTTTCATCCCTCAAGTCCTTGGATCTCTCATATAATAAGTTGTCTGGATCAAGTATCAATGGTACTGCGTGATTTTTACTTTCTATCCCGGATATCATCGTTGGGGCATTATGCCGACTTACATCTTGCGACAATTATCTTGCAGGTTTGGAGATCCTATCATCACAGTTGAGGAAACTAGAGAACCTTGACCTGAGCTACAATAAACTGAATGACACCATTTTATCAAATCTATGTGGATTTCCTTCTCTCAAGTCTTTGAATCTATCAGGCAATATATTGTTACGATCAACGACTATCAATGGTAAAAGCTGTGAAATATTTCCTGGTATCATGCAGCTTATTTAGCTCATTTTTCAGCAACCTTTTCAAAATGCTTAAATCTTTCAAACAATTTGTTGTTTCTGTTTAAAAAGCTCTTCAATCAAACGTTTAAGATGTTGCGAGACTCCAAGAAATAGGTTTTACTATATTCACTGGCATGCAGTTCTTTATCAGAGGCTTAAAAACCACCATCTTAACTCAATCGTGATAACTGCTACTTCATCTTCACAATACTTATTTGATTTTTTGGTTTTAATTCTACACATCACAGGCTTAAGGAAGCTGGAAGTCCTTAGTCTAGACAAACTCACCATCATCTGAAGTACTTTGCTGCAGTCATTGGGAGCATTGCCGTCCCTGAAGACCCTTTCTCTTCAGGAAACTACCTTAACCAGGGCATCCATAAGTCAAGGTTAATCATGTTTTAGCTGCCTAAAATCTTAATTTTTAATGTTGAAACAGTCTATAATAAAGTAAAATGGATTGGCTGCTCTGTATCACTACCCTTTTCATAATATTTTGTCTTTTTTTCACAGGGACTTTCTTCAATTCGACCATCCTCGAAGAATTGTATCTAGATCATACTTCTCTCCCGATAAACTTTCTCCAGAATATTGGACCATTGCCTGCTCGTAAAGTTTTGTCTGTTGGTGAATGTGACCTCAATGGCACCCTACCTGCTCAAGGTAAATTAACAACTCCTCGTACCCACAGCAATTAAATGATATTTTTCCATCACTAGTTCTAACATGATTAGAGATAAACTTTACAGGTTGGTGGTGTGACTTGAAGAATCTGGAGCAGTTAGATCTATCCGGAAATAATCTAGAGGGTTCATTCCCAGATTGTTTAGGAAACTTGTCATCTCTACAGCTATTAGATGTCTCCGGAAACCGATTTACTGGAAATATTGCCTCCGGTCCTCTTACCAACATCACATCCCTTGAATTCCTCTCGCTATCAAACAACCACTTCCAAGTTCCAGTTTCAATGAAGCCTTTTATGAACCACTCAAGCCTCAAGTTCTTCTCTAGTGAGAACAATAGGCTAGTAGCCGGACCCGCTGCATTTCATAATTTTATTCCAAAGTTCCAGCTAGTCTATTTCAGCTTGTCGGATAACTCAACATCAGAAGCACTCAATTTAGAAATTCCAAGCTTCCTCTATGACCAACACAACTTAAGATTCCTTGATCTCTCCGGCAACAGCTTCAATGGAATGTTCCCATCATGGTTGCTTAGGAACAATACAAGATTGGAGCAACTATTTCTAGGTGAGAACTCCTTCGTTGGTACTTTGCAAGTGCAAGATCACCCAAATCCCCACATGACCATATTAGATATATCGAACAACAATATGCGCGGTCAATTTCCGAAACATATTTGTTTGATGTTTCCAAATCTGGTTACTTTAAGGATGGCTAAAACTGGACTCATAGGTTGTATTCCTTCCTGTTTAGGAAATATTAGCTCTCTGGAAGATTTAGATTTATCCAGCAATCAGTTGTCTTCAGTAAAACTAGAACAGTTTACAACACTAACCTTTCTCGACCTGTCAAAAAACAATTTGGGTGGGCATTTACCTGCCTCGGTGATCAATTCTACTACACTGAACTATCTCTGCCTAAGCTTTAACAACTTCAGGGTCTGTTAGGTATATTGCCATTTTGTGGCAATATCCTACCATTGTTGAAAATGGTAATCAACCCACCATTGTTGAAAATGGTAAATTGCCTAAGTTTGGTGGCTAACCTTTGACTATGAAGAAAATTTGGTGGCCAACCATTTAAGATTGTCTCCTCACTCTTGCTATAAATAGAGGAGCTTCTTAGAGCTAAAAATGAGAGAGAGAGCAACACAAGTGAATGTGTTGTGGAGAGTGAGGGAGAAACACAAGTGAATGTGTTGTGTAGAGAGAGCTAGAGAGAGTTGATGAGTTGAGTAGAGTGGATGTAATCCTCCTCCTCTATATGTATTTATTGTAACCCTTTCTCTATCTCTAATACAATGTCTCTCTCCCGTGGATGTAGGCGGTTTTGCCGAACCACGTTAAATATTGTGTCAGTGTGCTTAAGCCTCCTATGAGCAAGTATCAGTACACCCCCGGTCCGCACATGGGAAAGCCGGAATTTCCCAACAACTGGTATCAGAGCTGATGGTTTAAAGGGGTGTTTGATTTTGCTCAAAAATGAAAATTGTCAAAATTGTGTTTTGACCATACCACTGTGTAGAGGAGGCCGAGACGAAGCCACTGGTGAAAACGGCGTCAAAATCTGATGTCGGACATGGCCGCACTCTCTAGCGAGGGCATCCGCCCACGCGCCTACGTCGTCTTCTTCGCCCGGATTGGCTGACTCGACCCGAATACCAGTTGACCCCAACAACTGGTATCAGAGTCGTTGGTGTAGAGGAGGTCACCACGATTCCAACGGTGTATAGCACACTTAATTCGGAGTTCAAACGAAGGAGTTATTGTCGGTCAAAGTTTTGACTGGAAAAGTCAACGACACGTCATCGGCCAGTCAACGACACGTCATCGGTGCCACATCAGCGCCACATCATCAGTCAAGTCAACAGTGCCATGTCACTGGTGGGATAAGATTCTGTGCAGCAGAGTCTACATGCAACCGGATCTGAGATTGAATCTGGACCGTTCATCAGGCCAGACTTGTTTTGATCAAATCTTAGCCGTCTGAAGTGCGATTTGGACGATTTCAGACTTGTTTCCAGCTAATTTGATCGTTCCGGATGCAATGGTATGGTCCGATCGTTGAGATTTGAGACCAAAAATGGCAGTGGTGAATTAACAAAAGAGATTGCCCGATCAGGAGGCATCTGAAGGTCATCATGGTGGTCGTTGAAGAGAAGAAGAAGAAGGTGCACATGTTTACCCAATTACATGTGCTGAACTGCTAAGTGGGGAGAAATTTAACTGCCTTAAGGGAAGGTAAAATTGGGACACTCTGGACACCCGATCATGTGGATAATTTGAGGTGAAGAGTGGAAATTGACGAAGACCAATCTTGACGAATCTAAGCACTGGTAGTCTCGCCAGATATTGAGAAATCATGTATTAAACCAGTATATTCCAGATCACTTGTAAAGAAAAACCAGCTAGCAAATGGTTGTATATACGGAAAGACAGTACGATGGATAGATATGGCTAAGAAGTTCTGTCTAGGAGATTGGGTTTTAAGCGGGACCAGTGTGACCCCTCCAATCTTTCCTGGGAACTTGCTTAGTGGAAGGATTATCCATACGGTACTATTTTCGTATATATAGCAGTTTGTAATGAAACAGTTGAAGACTAGCAGGATGGCGGCACAAGGGAACAGATTGGGTTACAGTATGATCAAGGATCTGATGAAATTGTGATTTCTCCAAAGAAGTTAGATTTGGTGACTGTTATTTCTCGAGGAAGAATTGATGAAGACCACGATAATGGAAGAGAAATACAACAGGGATAAAGATTGGCACCCTATTTTGACTTGGACAGGTGTTATGACAGAATGAGCTGCTGTCAAACACAAGCAAGGAACAAGGAGAAATCGGAGAACAGAAATTGCACGAGAGCACACGGAGATTGTGCACGAGTACCGTAGGATCCAACGAGGTACTTGTAATGAGACAGCAGGTGCAAGGAGAAGAAGTGTTCCCAGATGAAGCTCGGAGCGAGATCTGTTAAAGTTTGTACAACAGGAAGTCTCTTATGCTCTTAATGAAGACAACAGGCGAAGACCTTTCCAATGCATGCAAGGATGGAAAGAGAGCTGTTGCAGAGGCACCTAATTGAGGGGGTGCAAACGCCTGTGATAAAAGGCAACCGTCTATGATGAAAGACGAAGACACCAAAGAGAGTTGGTGTAGGTGGAGCTGTCGAGCAGAAAGGCATAAAAGCTCTAAACATAGAAATCGAGGTGGAGGATTGCGAGGAGTATACCGTAACTTTCTCTTTCTATGTAGTCAGTGGAAGTAATCTCTCCCATAAGTGCACATGGTGGTAGAGATTTTTGGATCCATTTTGAAGCATCTCAGCTAAAGGAGTATGCGACCACCTATGAAAGGTGAAGACACCTTAGATGGAAGGTGTGTGAGGGCCATGATAGGAGCCCGGATGAGACCACCCCGTGATAACGGGCGAAGACACCTTAGATGGAAGGTGTGTGAGGGCCATGATAGGAGCCCGGATGAGACCGCCCCGTGATAACGGGCGAAGACACCTTAGATGGAAGGTGTGTGAGGGCCATGATAGGAGCCCGGATCAGACCGCCCCATGACAACGGCGAAGACACCTTAGAGAAGGTGTGAGGGCCATGATAGAAGCTCCAGTTCAGACACCTAAGGAGAAGGTGTGTGGGTCACGATATGAGCCCAGTTCAGAACAACCCCAGAGCCAATGTGATGGCTAGATATGAGTGGACAAGTGTATAGCCAATGAAGTGGCTATGATGAGTATGGAGACAAATGCAGGATTGACTTTCATGGATATTGCCCCCATGCTAAAGATCAATGAGCTAGAAGACATTTGCCTTGGACAATAAGTGGATGACTTGTGGAGCATTAAGACGCGGCTGCTATGAAGGAGCAGAGGGCATGCGCAGGTTCCGGGAACGAGTTGACTCTTGTCAAGGTAGTGAGCTCGGTAATGGCATTGTAATACTCAGAGTATGAAGACAAATATGGATCAACCTTTAATGGGTTGCCCCCATGGTTAAAGGTGGAGAGCTACCTGGACTCTTACGACTAAGAGCGAGAGACTCATGGAGAAGTAAGGCGTGGTTCCTAGGGTGGAACAGAGGGCAGGCGCAACTCCTGGATGAGTAGACTCTTGGAAGAGTGGTGAGCTTGTGATCATATTGAAATACTCAATGACTGTCACACTTGGAAATATTCGTTTGAGGGGGTGTTGTAAGCCTTGGTGTAAGGCTTGAAAAATCATTCCGGACCGAGCATGATTGATATGCTCGAAGGGGAATGTTGTGTTGAAGACGCCTCGGAATGGTAAACTTGGAAGAGTCGTAGAATGCAAGCTTGTGCTGAACAAGCAAGAGGACAATTGCCCACACAAATGGCAAAGGGGGTGATTGTTAGGTATATTGCCATTTTGTGGCAATATCCTACCATTGTTGAAAATGGTAATCAACCCACCATTGTTGAAAATGGTAAATTGCCTAAGTTTGGTGGCCAACCTTTGACTATGAAGAAAATTTGGTGGCCAACCATTTAAGATTGTCTCCTCACTCTTGCTATAAATAGAGGAGCTTCTTAGAGCTAAAAATGAGAGAGAGCAACACAAGTGAATGTGTTGTGGAGAGTGAGGGAGAAACACAAGTGAATGTGTTGTGTAGAGAGAGCTAGAGAGAGTTGATGAGTTGAGTAGAGTGGATGTAATCCTCCTCCTCTATATGTATTTATTGTAACCCTTTCTCTATCTCTAATACAATGTCTCTCTCCCGTGGATGTAGGCGGTTTTGCCGAACCACGTTAAATATTGTGTCGGTGTGCTTAAGCGTCCTATGAGCAAGTATCAATACACTCCCGGTCCGCGCATGGGAAAGCCGGAATTTCCCAAAGCTTTAACAACTTCCGGGGTCAGATAGCAGATTTTCCAACACCGGTAAGGAAAAAGTGGGCTGCATTGGGTTTGAGTAACAATCAATTTTCAGGCATGCTTCCTAGGTGGTTTGCAAATTCCACCCGACTCCGCACGCTTGATTTGTCCAGAAATCATTTTAAGGGTCCGATTCCAATAGACTTTTGTAAGCTTGATGGTCTTAGATATTTGGACCTTTCTGAGAACAAGTTGTTTGGCTCTGTACCATCTTGTTTCAATCCACCAAATATAACCCATGTGCATCTATCCAGAAATAGATTGAGCGGTCCGTTAACATATGGATTTCATAACAGCTCTTCCCTAGTTACGTTGGATCTCCGAGATAACAGCTTCACCGGCGCCATTCCAAATTGGTTCGGCAATCTTTCAACATTGAATGTTCTTCTTCTGAGGGCTAATCACTTTGACGGTGAGTTTCCTGTTCAGTTATGCTTTTTAGAGCAATTAAGCATTTTGGATGTTTCACAAAATCAGCTCTCTGGTCCATTACCCTCCTGTTTGGGCAATCTTACTTTCAAGGAAAGTTCCAAGAAAGCCGTAGTGTATCTCGGAATTGTTTTTTCATCAAGATCCATAAGAAAAGCTTATTATGAAACGATGGGTCCACCACTAGTGGAGAGTATCTACAACCTGGACAGCAGTTATTTGCCCATCACTATAGAAGAGGTGGTAGAATTTGCAACTAAAAGTATGTATTACAGTTACAGGGGAAAAGTTCTCAGCTTCATGTCTGGCATTGATCTATCCAGTAACAATTTCTCAGGAGCAATACCACCTAAACTGGGGAATTTAAAGGAGGTACATGCATTAAACTTGTCACACAACAATCTCACTAGATCTATCCCTGCAACATTCTCAAACTTAAAGCAGATCGAGAGTTTGGATCTTTCTTACAACAACTTGAATGGTGTCATCCCTCCGCAACTTACTGAAATGACAACACTAGAAGTTTTTAGTGTGGCACACAATAAGCTGTCAGGTAAAACTCCAGAGAGGAAATACCAGTTTGGGACCTTCGATGCGAGCAGTTATGAAGGAAATCCTTTCTTGTGTGGACCTCCATTGCCAAACAATTGTAGTGAAGAAGAATCACCATTGCAGCCATTGCCTAATGATGAACAAGAAGATGACTGTTTCATAGACTTGGATTTTTTTCTACATCAGTTTCAGTGTAAGTTATATAATTGTGGTGATGGCGATTTCAGCGGTTCTCTACATCAATTCATATTGGCGACGCAGGTGGTTTTACTTCATCGAAGACTGCATAGATACTTTCTACTATTTTCTGCTTTCTAGTTTTCGTAAGCTCTCCAACATCAGAAGGTGATTGGGTCTATCATACTTAGTGAATCTGTACTCATTGTTGCTAGGGAGTCAGTTGTTCTCTTACTTATGTTTAGCTATTGGAAATATTTGTAGTGTATGGTCACTCAGCTCAGCCTTTCTGTTGATCTGAATATTGGCTAAGTTGATCTATTCACCGGCTCCTCAGTTTTGTTTTGCTATATTAGCTCTGTGGACTATAATTTGTACCAAGTTCTATGAATTGTCAAGTCCAGCTCTAAGAATAGATTGATATGGGTTAAGGAATCTTCTCCTCTTTAACTTAACTCCATCTCATCCTAAGTGCTCTTCATAGTTGCGGTTCCTCGGTCCATCGAATCTTGAATAACTCGGCTATTCAGAAACTCATCGGTGATTAGAGGGGTAAACTACGGAAAGGACTACAGTTTCAGGAATATCATGACCTCTGCCATAGACGTTCCTTCCAATGCATCTGCCTGTTTTGTTTTCACATTTTTATTTTATTTTACATCACAACTTGCTATTGAAGATATAATTAGAAGACTGTCTTGTTGCATGGCAAATATACCACAGGTCAAATCATCATCATCATCTACTGCTGCAATTCTGAGCTGCCTGTGTCTCTGTTTTGCTGTTGTTAAATCTAACAACCTGCTATCTTGCCCATATTTGTCACCACTAAATTTCGGACACTGACAGTTTACAGACATCAATTCGAGGATATGTATTGAGCATACAGTAAATATATACCATGAAAACAACAGGGGCTTGATCAGCAGATCGGAAATACCATACAGTGCGCAAAACCATACCAAACTAGATCCGAATTATTATTTCCTTCTGTCTTTGTGCTGGTCTGTCCTGATAAGGTAATCCAATGCCATCAATTTTGTATCTCGCAACTCTGTTGGAAAATTACATCGAGCCTGATAGGAATTGAATAATAGAAGGCAGCTGTAAACTGATTGAGTCAGTTAGTTAGTGACCACGTGGCAATTCAGTTAGAATTGCACAGCTGTATCCCGTGAGATGGCTCTATAAATAGCCGGAGTAGCCATTTGGCATGGATATTGAAGAATATACAGAAAATGTGTTCTTGAAATTGCTCTGTTCTTGGTTGCATTACTAAGGTAGAAAGATAGGTTCTATCAGAGCCTTTTCATTTTGAAAAGGTACACTTTATATTCTACTCCGGTCACTATTAAACGAATATGGTGCCTGCATGATTTTTAAGCTGACTACCTCTTCCATGGAAAATATACGAAGAGATTAAAACCTGGTGTGAATTACTCTTCATTAATGCCAATGCTCATATGATATCACATTCAATCAACCACGAGTACCATGTGCACCAGCAAAATAATAGCAGACCAAATGTGGAACTCCATTCACTGAGACAACTTGCTTGGAGCAGGTTTTCAAGCAAAAGATTGCGCAGGGAAGAAACTGGAGAATCTTGATCTAAGTGGGAATCAATACAACGATAAACATTTTTTCATCTCTAACAGGATTTTCAACTGTCAAGTCTTTGGAACTGTCAGGGAATATGTTGTCAGGATTTACTAGTATCAATGGTAAGTTGTAGATAATTTCTACATAATTTCTTATTTTGCATGTAGTGAGGGGCAATATGACTAGACCTGATTAATATTAGAGGAAACTAGAGAGCCTTGACCCCAAGCTATATATTCTATCATATTTGTGTGGAATCTTCTTTCTAGGTCTTTAAATCTAGCAGACGGTATGCTGTTATTAGGAGAAACATAATATTTTATCAGATGGTTGATGTCATCTAAGAGAAACATCATTTTCTTTGAAAACTAAATTTGAAGTTTCCTTCTCCGTTTTATGAATACTCTTTCCAACCTCATTCTATACCATGTCAAACGAAAAACTAGTGGCAAAAAAAAACAGGTGGGTGGGCAGATCTTATTTTTACCTAAACATCGTTAAGTCACCAACGCTGTTCACTCACGGCACCCCATATTTAAGCACAGGTTGATACATGGATCCTCCCTCTTTCCCATTTCCTCTCTCTCTCTCTGGGCAGCTTCTCCGTACTCTGCCCTCTCGCTCGCTATCTGTAAGCAATCTCTCTCTATTGCTTTTGTTATCATTCTTGTAGATCTTGATCAGGAATTGGACGGGATTTGTCTTGTTTTTTGGTTCTATAGTTTGACTTTTCTCTTAAAGGTTCCTAGTTATGACCCTTGATAGATTACATCTGTTTTCGGTGTTTTCAACGACCCTTTTGCTTGTTTTTGTTTGCTGGTATTGACATTAAGAAGATTATGAATCTATAAACTTGGCTTTTGTGTTAAATAATGAAATGAAAATAGAGGAATCTACTTTACTGTGTACACAAGCTTGGATCATTATGATTTACTGTTGTTTCTCAATGCCCTGATGGATTGGACCTTGTGTCGTCTGTCAAATGATGTTCAAAAGGAAAGATTTTGTCTGTGTTTGTAAGTTAATGTGTTTTAAGATCTTGCTTGCTCGCACGCGTTGTTTGATTTTGATTTTGATTTTGATTGTTTCATTGGTGTGAATGAGATAATGTTATAATGGATGTAAAAGTGATCTTTTTAAAGACTGGTTGCGTGGTTACATGATGCAGGTGAGATTTAGGAAAGATGGGGTATTCATTGTCAAAGCTTTTTAGCGGTCTTTTTGCCAAGAAAGAAATGAGAATTCTCATGGTGGGTCTTGATGCCGCTGGTAAGACCACCATCTTGTACAAGCTCAAGCTTGGAGAGATTGTCACCACTATCCCTACAATCGGTGTGTTACTCGAAACTTGCCATTACTTCGAAGCTATCCAGTACAGAATTTATTGCGCTCCTTTTCTTCTTGCTAACTGTCTGTTACTATCCAGGGTTCAATGTGGAGACTGTAGAATACAAGAACATAAGCTTCACTGTCTGGGATGTTGGTGGCCAGGACAAGGTATGTAAAGGCTGTAAATTGCAATGAGAACTACGTGTGTAATTACAATATCAAGAAATGCATCAAATCATTCTCTCGTGTCATAAATGTGTCATCTTTAGCCAATGACAAAATATGGCACTATTCATGTTTGTGCTTGTCTCTGGTTTTAAAATGTGCTTGTCGACGGTCTTGTGCTGATTAGATATTGCTCCCTCAGTACATAATCAAATCGTAAGCTGCATGGATTTAGTCAGTTAATGTCGCAATATTTCCTTTTTCAGCATGAAGGGAAAGAAAACCATTGCATGGCTGAAATTTAACTATTATAAGCATATATGTACTCACATGCATACCCTTGTTGTTTATTTGCTTATGGACAGTCTAGTGCTGATTATATGCTATTATCGCACACAAGAAATACATAAGCTATAACGAGTAGGGCCATCTTGTCTTTTATGTTTTTCCCCTTGTTGGAATGAGTAATGACAATCCATGACATAGCGACATGTTGTTGTCTTTGGTTGTAAATGTTGTCTGTGGCTGAAGTTTTTAGTTGTTTTGGTGCATGTGCTTATCGACGGTCTTGTGCTGGCTAGTTTTCTTCCACCAGCACACATAACATATTCGTAAGCTACATTAATGAGCCCACGGTTTTATTTTAGTTTATCCTGTCTTTGTGAGGAAAAGCTTTCAATGCTGTGGTGCACACCATAAATCATATATCCAAGTTCGCTCATGTTTGATTATGTTTCGTGAAATGCATTGATTTGGTTGCATTATTTTAATGCTGATCAAGTACGGATGCAATTCAAGTTGAATTGGAAGCATTTGTAGAAAAAACCACTTGCTCATCTGCAGTCTATCGCCTAGGAGACATGTCTTATTTCCCTATTATTTTGGGTTTTGTATTCGTTTCAAATGTCACATGTTTCATGAAAAGGGAATATTTTTTTTCAATTTGCACAGATTCGACCACTGTGGAGATTTTATTTCCAAAACACTCAAGGGCTCATCTTTGTGGTTGATAGCAATGATCGTGACCGTGTGGTTGAAGCTAGGGATGAGCTGCATCGGATGTTGAATGAGGTATAGCCACAAGATTTACCTTTTAACTAGGGCCTTTGTCACTGTTGTGTCTAATGATGAAAATTTATCTTCTGAATAGGATGAATTGAGGGATGCTGTGCTGCTTGTGGTTGCTAACAAGCAAGATCTTCCAAATGCTATGAATGCTGCTGAAATTACTGATAAACTTGGTCTTCATTCGCTTCGTCAACGCCGCTGGTAAATGATTCTATCCCCATTTTGAACATGTGGATAGTTTGGTGTTGCATGCAAATTAACATATGCCATCCAACCTGTGTGTTTTATTTCAGGTATATCCAGAGCACCTGTGCCACTTCTGGTGACGGCCTCTACGAGGGACTTGACTGGCTATCTAACAACATTGCTAACAAGGTATGGTCATATTAATTTGTTGGAAATGATGATAAAAAAATGTTCGGTTCGTGCTAAAAGTAACTTTGTGTGATGATTGTGGCAGGCTTAAGAGAGGGGTGGATTTCTATTGCTTCATGGTAGCGTTCCGCTTCATTTTGGGAATATGTTCGTTAGGTTGTTTGATGTTTCGAGGATTCGTGTTTGTAAATATTGGCAAGAGACAGTATATTTGTTTGGTTTTGTAAGATAATGTTACTGTGATAGAAACTGGCAAACTAGCCTTATATATATATACCAAAATAATTAATGATTCACAGTTTTTCAAGTAATTTTTCCTTTGCTTCAAAGTTTTTGCTGGAGGAGTTTTTGCAGATGTATTTCATATTCGCATCATTTAAGTTTTTTTATTATTATTATTTGTTTAGAATATTGTTGTAAAAGAGTGATACGCTGCGTATAAAGGGACTAGCGTTGCTGATGAGTTTGTAGAGGTTGAAATGAATGATTTCTTACCCTCTTTAGCAATCTAAAAGATGAGGTAAACGTGCTTTTAACTTCTGAATTCTACAGAGTCGTTCATGGAAAGATACTGATAGAAGGCAAGGATTACGGAAGAAACTTTATTGATACGTACAATAGTTACTAGGAAGAATGTTCTTTCTAGCCCTTCAGAGATCAAGTTGAAGGCTGAAGCTTTCGGTTTCAACTTGTATGGCAGTAATATTGTAGATTGTGTGCATATAGGAGGTATGGGGTTTAAGACATGAAGCAACAATTCTTCAACTTGGCTGAAGAGAGATGTCACAAACAATGTCACCATTTTTGTTTTCATTAACTAAAGTTAGAAATGTGTTGTCTAATCTTGTTATCTTTATGCATACACCCTCATAAACTCTTGGTTTCTCTTTTTTTTTTTTATATATTGTCATCAGATTGGTTATGTGATGTGATGTGATGTGATGTGAGGAGCAATTTCCAAATTGAGTTTATACTAATTCAAGAAGGCGTATGCCAGATCCTTCCATTTATTTATTAGTCTTGGTACGAGTCGGTCTCATATATCAGCTCAAGGCAGACCTTGTGAGACTATTCTAAAAAAATAGATTAGCATTTTATCATTTAAAATTACCATTACATTTAAAATTATTTCAAATTTTATAAGTACATTTAAAATTACCATTGCATTCCTTAAGAAAATATCTAGCTTTTTGTTGTTTAAGAATCTGAATTTTGGAAGAAGATAAATAATTTATTAACTTAAATATATATAAATTTAATTAGAAAAGTCATTTTGGAAGTGCCATTTTTACATATATAGGATAAAATTCATGCAAGTGTTTCTACGTAATTTAAAAGCACAAGAAAAGAAGATTGATTTTTTTATATATAATTATTTTTAATATATATTATTATGAAACTTTTATATTTAAAAACTTATAATTTTTAAATGAAAATCACTTTTAAAAACAACTGTAACAACAATTTTTAATATTCATGTATGATTATTCAATTTAATTTATTTATTGGGACTAATTTATATTCTATTCATTTTGATGAGAAGACTAGAAGCCAGATTCATGAGGAGCAAATATATATTTCTAATATTAATATATCAAAAAACTATTTTGATCCTATTCTAAGTGAAACATATTTTTTAAAATCTTCCAAAATAAAAGTTAATGCGATTCAATAAACTCACCTAACTTATTTTTAGTGTGATCATCTTCTTCATATTTTATCAGATGGTTGATGTCATCTAAGAGAAACATCATTTTCTTTGAAAATTATATTTGAAGTTTCCTTCTCCGTTTTATGAATACTCTTTCTTACCAACCTCATTCTATAACATGTCAAACGGAAAACGAGTGGCAAAAAAAAAGGTGGGTGGGCACATCTTATTTTTACCCTAACATCGTTAAGTCACTAACGCTGTTAACTCACGGCACCCCATATTTAAGCACAGGTTGATACATGGAGCCTCCCTCTTTCCCATTTCCTCTCTCTCTCTCTCTCTGGGCAGCTTCTCTCTACTCTGCCCTCTCGCTCGCTATCTGTAAGCAATCTCTATCTATTGCTTTTGTTAACATCGTTGTAGATCTTGCTCAGGATTTGGACGGGATTTTTCTTGTTTTGGTTCTACAGTTTGTCTTTTTGACTTTTCTCTTAAAGGTTCCTAGATCTGACCCTTGATAGATTACATCTGTTTTTGGTTTTTTTTGTTAAGAGTTTCACCGAACCTTTTGCTTGTTTTTGTTTGCTGGCATTGACAGTAAGATTACCAATCTATAAACTTGGCTTTTGTGTGAAATAATGAAATGACAATAGAGGAATTTGAAGGAATGGACATTACTGTGTATACAAGCTTGGATCTTTATGATTTATTGTTGTTTCATAATTCCCTGATGGATTGGACCTTGTGTCGTCTGTGAAATGGTGTTAAAGAGGAAAGATTTTGTCTGTGTTAGTAAGTTACTATGTTTTAAGCTCTTGCTTGCTTTCACGCGTTGTTTGAATTTGATTGCTTTATTGGTGTGGATCAGAAAATGTTATAATGGATGTAAAAGTGATCTTTTTTAAAAACTGGTTGCGTGGTTACATGATGCAGGTGAGATTTAGGAAAAATGGGTCTTACATTCACCAAGCTTTTTAGCCGTCTTTTTGCCAAGAAAGAAATGAGAATTCTCATGGTGGGTCTTGATGCTGCTGGTAAGACCACCATCTTGTACAAGCTCAAGCTTGGAGAGATTGTCACCACTATCCCTACAATCGGTGTGTTACTCGAAACTTGCCATTACTTGAAGGCTATCTAGTACTGAATTTATTGCGCTCTTGTTTTTCTTGCTAACTGTCTGCCTCTATCCAGGTTTCAATGTGGAGACTGTAGAATACAAGAACATAAGCTTCACTGTCTGGGATGTTGGTGGCCAGGACAAGGTATGAAAAGGTTGTAAATTGTAATGACAACTACGTGTATAATTACAATGCCAAGGAAATGCATCAAATCATTCTCTCGTGTCATAAATGTGTCATCTTTAGTCAATGACAAAATATGGCACTATTCATGTTTGTGCTTGTCTCTGGTTTTAAAATGTGCTTGTCAGCGGTCTTGTGCTGAGTAGATATTGCTCCCTCAGTACATAATCAAATTGTAAACTACATGGATTTAGCCAGTTAATGTCGCAATATATATTTCCTTTTTCAGCATGAAGGGAAAGAAAACCATTGCATGGCTGAAATTTAACTATTATAAGCATATATGTACTCACATGCATACCCTTGTTGTCTATATATTTGCTTATGGACAGTCTAGTGCTGATTATATGCTATTATTGCACACAAGAAATACATAAGCTATAACAAGTAGGGCCATCTTGTCTTTTATATATGTTTTTCCCCTTGTTGGAATGAGTAATGACAATCCATGACATAGCGATATGTTGTCTTTGGTTGTAAATGTTGTCTGTGGCTGAAGTTTTTAGTTGTTTTGGTGTATGTGCTTATCGACGGTCTTGTGTTGGCTAGTTTTCTTCCACCAGCACATAACATATTCGTAAGCTACATTAATGATGAGCCCACAGTTTTATTTTAGTTTATCCTTTCTTTGTGAGGAAAAGCTTTCAATGCTGTGGTGCACACCATAAATCATATCTCCAAGTTCGCTCATGTTTAGTGAAATGCGTTGCTTTGGTTGCATTATCTTTAACCCTGGTCAACTAAGGATGCAACTCAAGTTGAATTGGAAGCATTTATAAATCTTGAAAAAACCACCTCGATGTATGTGCTTATCGACGGTCTTGTGCTGGCTAGTTTTCTTCCACCAGCACATAACATATTCGTAAGCTACATTAATGAACCCACAGTTTTATTTTAGTTTATCCTGTCTTTGTGAGGAAAAGCATTCAATGCTGTGGTGCACACCATAAATCATATATCCAAGTTCGCTCATGTTTGATTATGTTTCGTGAAATGCATTGATTTGGTTGCAATATCATTAATGCTGATCAACTAAGGATGCAACTCAAGTTAAATTGGAAGCATTTGTAGAAAAAACCACCTGCTCATGTGCAGTCTAACATGTCTCATTTCATTGTTATTTTGGGTTTTGTACTCTTTTCAAATGTTACATGTTTCATGAAAGAGAAATTGTTTTTTAATGTACTCTTATGATTTGCACAGATTCGACCATTGTGGAGACATTATTTCCAAAACACTCAAGGGCTCATCTTTGTGGTTGATAGCAATGATCGTGACCGTGTGGTTGAAGCTAGGGATGAGCTGCATCGGATGTTGAATGAGGTATAGCCAGAAGATTTACCTATTAACTAGGGCCTTTGTCACTGTTGTCTGTAATGATGAAATTTATCTTCTGAATAGGATGAATTGAGGGATGCTGTGCTGCTTGTGTTTGCTAACAAGCAAGATCTTCCTAATGCTATGAATGCTGCTGAAATTACTGATAAACTTGGTCGTCATTCGCTCCGTCAACGCCCCTGGTAAATGATTGTATCCCCATTTTGAACATGTTGATAGTTTGCGGTTGCTTGAAAATTAACAAATGCCATCCAATCTGTGTTTTATTTCAGGTATATCCAGAGCACCTGTGCCACTTCTGGTGAAGGCCTCTACGAGGGACTTGACTGGCTATCTAACAACATTGCTAACAAGGTATGGTCATAATAATTTGATGGAAATGATGATGATAAAAATATGTTCGGTTCATGCTAAAAGTAACTTTGTGTGATGTTTGTGACAGGCTTAAGAGGCGGGTGGATTTCTATAGCTTTTTGGTGGCGTTCCGCTTCATTTTGGGAAAGATTGTGAGGTGGTTTGATGTTTCGAGGATTCCTGTTTGTCATATTGGCAAGAGAAAATGTATTTGTTTGGTTTTGTAAGATAATGTTACTGTAATAGAAACTGGCAAACTATCCTTATATATATAATACCAAAATAATTAATGATCAACTGTTTCTCAAGTAATTTTTCCTTTGCTTCAAAGTTTTTGCTGGAGGAGTTTTTGCAGATGTATTTAATATTCGCATCAATTTAGCTTATTATTATTATTTGTTTAAAATATTGTTTTATTAAATAAAAAGGCCACTGTTTTTTCAGTAGTTGATGTGGGCTGACTCAACACTTGATGCGCGGTGTGTCATTGTTCTGTCATGCTCCTAAATAACAATTAAAATGAATTTAATTTTGTTAATTCAACCACACCCAATCAAAATTAGGATGTTAATAGCTTATTATTAACACAATAGTCAGGATTTGTTGTGGAAGAGTGATACGTTGCGTATAAGGGGATTAGCATTGCTGATGAGTTTGTAGAGGTTGAAATCTAGCTTGTTAATTTCGTTTTGTTCTGATCAGAATAGTCAGAATGTTTTGTGCTATTAAAATAAAATACTTTTTCATCTCGGTTTTAGTTCCGAGCTGTTCTGTAAATTCCAGCTGGAACGTTGCGGCTCAAAATCATAATTTTTTTTTATTTTAGAATATTTTACTAAGATAACATTTTGGAATTTTAGAGGTGTTTTTATAGTTTTATTTTGTATTTTCTGTTATATTTTTTTGGTTTATGTGCAGCTCTAAAATAAACAACAACATTGAGCAAGAAAATTGACCGGATCATGCATGGATTTTAACAATGCATTTCATGATCAAAAGGATTGTAAAGATGCTTCTCACATTCGTGTAAAAGATTGACCCATGTCTACATGGATATAGGTTGAAGGTTAATAATATTCTAGAATGTAATTTTAAACTCATTTAACAAATGCATGTAGGGAAACACCAGAGAGGAAATACCAGTTTGGGACCTTCGATGAGAGCAGTTATGAAGGAAATCCGTTTTTGTGTGGACCTCCATTGCCAAACAATTGTAGTGAAGAAGAATCACCATTGCAGCCAATGCTTAATGATGAACAAGAAGATGATGATTTCATAGACATAATTTTTCTACGTCAGTTTTGGTGTAGGTTATAAAGTTGTGGTGATGGGGATTGCAGCAGTTCTCTACATCAATCCATATTGGCGACGCAGGTGGTTTTACTTCATCGAAGACTGCATAGATACTTGCTACTATTTTCTGCTTTCTAGTTTTCGTAAGCTCTCCAACATCAGAAGGTGATTGGGTCTATCATACTTAGTGAATCTGTACTCATTGTTGCTAGGGAGTCAGTTGTTCTCTTACTTATGTTTAGGTATTGGAAATATTTGTAGTCCATGGTCACTCAGCTCAGCCTTTCTGTTGATCTGAATTTTGGCTAAGTTGATTTATTCACGGGCTCCTAGGTTTTGTTTTGCTATATTAGCTCTACGGACTATAATTTTTACCAAGTTCTATGAATTGTCAAGTCCAGCTCTAAAAATAGATTGATATGGGTTAAGGAATCTTCTCCTCTTTAACTTAACTCCATCTCATCCTAAGTGCTCTTCATAGTTGCGGTTCCTCGGTCCATCGAATCTTGAATAACTCGGCTTCTAGATAGAAATTGCCCTGCCGTATCCTCTATTTGTAGCACTATTCAGAAACTCATCGGTGATTAGAGGGGTAAACTACGGAAAGGACTACAGTTTCAGGAATATCATGACCTCTGCCTCAGGTCTGTATAGACGTTCCTTCTAATGCATCTGCCTGTTTTGTTTTCACATTTTTATTTTATTTACATCACAACTTGCTATTGAAGATATATAGTGTCTGCATGATTTATAATTAGAAGACTGCCTTGTTGCATGGCAAATATACCGCAGGTCAAATCATCATCATCATCATCATCTACTGCTACAATTCTGAGCTGCCTATGTCTCTGTTTTGCTGTTGTTAAATCTAACAACCTGCTATCTTGCCCATATTTGTCACCACTAGATTTCGGACACTAACACTTTTTAGACATCAATTCGAGGAGATGTATTGAGCATACAGTAAATATATACCATGAAAACAACAGGGGCTTGATCAGCAGATAGGAAATCCTGGTGTGAATTACTCTTCATTGATACCAATGCTCATATGATATCACATTCAATCAACCACGAGCACCATGTGCACCAGCATAATAATAGCAGACCAAATGTGGAACTCCATTCACCGAGACAACTTGCTTAGAGCAGGTTTGCGCAGGGAAGAAACTGGAGAATCTTGATCTAAGTGGGAATCAATACAACGATAAACATTTTTTCATCACTAACAGGGTTTTCAACTCTCAAGTCTTTGGATCTGTCAGGGAATATGTTGTCAGGATTTACTAGTACCAATACTAAGTTGTAGATAATTTCTACATAACTTCTTATTTTGCACGTAGTGAGGGGCATTATGACTGAACCTGATTAATATTAGAGGAAACTAGAGAGCCTTGACCCCAAGCTATATATTTTTTTTATAATTGTGTGGAATCTTCTTTCTGAGTCTTTAAATCTAGCAGACGGTATGCTGTTATTAGGAGACGCTATTGTATTATATTTGTGTGGAATTGTATCTAGATCATACTTCTCTCCCAAGAAACTTTCTCCAGAATATTGGACCATTTCCTCTCTCTCTCTCAGGGCAGCTTCTCTTTACTCTGACCTCTCGCTCGCTATCTGTAAGCAATCTGTCTGCATTGCTTTTGTTATCATTGTTGTAGATCTTGATCAGGATATGGACAGGATTTGTCTTGTTTTGGTTCTACAGTTTGTCTTTTTGATATTTCTATTAAAGGTTCTAGATCTGACCCTTGATAGATTACATTTGTTTTTGGTGTTTTTGTTAAGTTTTTCAATGACCCTTTGCTTGTTTTTGTTTGCTGGTATTGACATGAAGAAGATTATGAATCTATGAACTTGGCTTTTGTGTGAAATAATGAAATGAAAATAGAGGAATTTAAAGGAACGGACTCTACTGTGTATACAAGCTTGGGTCTCTATGATTTTTTCTGTTTCTCAATGCCCTGATGGAATGGACCTTGTGTCGTCTGTGAAATGGTGTTAAAAAGGAAAGATTTTGTCCGTGTTTGTAAGTCAATGTGTTTGATCAGGATCTTGCTTGCTCGCACGCGTTGTTTGATTTTGATTGTTTTATTGGTGTGAATGAGAAAATGTTATAATGGATGTCAAAGTGATCTTAAAGACTGATTGCGTGGTTATATGACGCAGGTAAGATTTGGGAAAGATGGGTCTTACAATCACAAAGCTTTTTAGCAGTCTTTTTGCCAAGAAAGAAATGAGAATTCTCATGGTGGGTCTTCAAGGTGCTGGTAAGACCACCATCTTGTACAAGCTCAATCTTGGAGAGACTATCACCACTATCCCTACAATCGGTGTGTTACTCGAAACTTGCCATTACTTCAAAGCTATCTAGTACTACTGCATTTATTGCGCTCTTGTTTTCATGCTAACTGTATGTCTCTATCCAGGTTTCAATGTGGAGACTGTAGAATACAAGAACATAAGCTTCACTGCCTGGGATGTTGGTGGCCAGGACAAGGTATGTGAATGTTGTAAATTGTAATGAGAAGTCTGGGCATAATTGGCATAATAACAATGTCAAGGAAATGCATCCAATCATTTTCTCGGTGTCGTAAATGTCTCGTCTTTATTTAATGACAAAACATGGCACTATTCATGTATGTGCTTGTCTCTGTTTTCAAAATGTGCTTATCGACGGTCTTGTGCTGGCTAGTTTTCTTCCACCAGCACACATAACATATTCGTAAGCTACATTAACGAGCCCACAGTTTTATTTTAGTTTATCCTGTCTTTCTGAGGAAAAGCTTTCAATGCTGTGGTGCACACCATAAATCATATATCCAAGTTCGCTCGTGTTTGATTATGTTTCGTGAAATGCATTGATTTGGTTGCATTATCTTTAATGCTGATCAAGTACGGATGCAATTCAAGTTGAATTAGAAGCATTTGTAGAAAAAACCACTTGCTCATCTGCTGTCTATCGCCTAGGAGACATGTCTTATTTCCTTATTATTTTGGGTTTTGTATTCGTTTCAAATGTCACATGTTTGATGAAAACGGATTTTTTTTTTTTCAATTTGCACAGATTCGACCACTGTGGAGAGTTTATTTCCAAAACACTCAAGGGCTCATCTTTGTGGTTGATAGCAATGATCGTGACCGTGTGGTTGAAGCTAGGGATGAGCTGCATCGGATTTTGAATGAGGTATAGCCAGAAGATTTACCTTTTAACTAGGGCCTTTGTCACTGTTGTCTCTAATGATGAAAATTTATCTTCTGAATAGGATGAATTGGGGGATGCTGTGCTGCTTGTGTTTGCTAACAAGCAAGATCTTCCAAATGCTATGAATGCTGCTGAAATTACTGATAAACTTGGTCTTCATTCGCTCCGTCAACGCCACTGGTAAATGATTGTATCCCCATTTTGAACATGTTGATAGTTTGCTGTTGCATGCAAATTAACATATGCCATCCAATCTGTGTGTTTTATTTCAGGTATATCCAGAGCACCTGTGCCATTTCTGGTGAAGGTCTCAACGAGGGAATTGACTGGCTATCTAACAACATTGCTAACAAGGTATGGTCATAATAATTTGATGGAAATGATGATGATAAAAATACGTTCGGTTCGTGTTAAAAGTAACTTTGTGTGATGATTGTGGCAGGCTTAAGAGGCGGGTGGATTTCTATATCTTTTTGGTGGCGTTCCGCTTCATTTTGGGAAAGATTGTGAGGTGGTTTGATGTTTCGAGGATTCCTGTTTGTCATATTGGCAAGAGAAAATGTATTTGTTTGGTTTTGTAAGATGATGATGTTACTACTGTAATAGAAACCGGCACACTCGATGCGTGGTG
The DNA here is from genome assembly GCA_032356905.1 of Salix exigua. Classification (NCBI taxonomy): domain Eukaryota; kingdom Viridiplantae; phylum Streptophyta; class Magnoliopsida; order Malpighiales; family Salicaceae; genus Salix; species Salix exigua. The sequence continues at coordinate 108,064 of CM063592.1, read as the reverse complement.
TGTCGTTATTCTGTCACGCTCCTAAATAACAATTAAATGAATTTGATTTTGTTCATTCAACCACACTCCCAACCATAATCAGGCAGTTAATCTCCTTCCATGGAAGTGTATATCCTTGACCAAATCCCAGAATGCTTGTATAACAATCTGTTTATGAAACAGCAAGTGTCCCGGTCGTGCTATCAATACTTTCAATAGTGAGGATCGGTTGTAGAAGAGCGATACGCCGCATATAAGGGGACTAGCATTGCTGATGAGTTTGTAGAGGTTGAAATCAGGCTGGTTAATTTCGTTCTGTTCTGGCCAGAATAGTCGGAATGTTTTGTGCCATTAAAATGAAATGTTGTTGTTTTTATCTCGGTTTTAATTCAGCTCGCTCCAGAAATTCCATCTAAATTCCGGACGGAACGTCTCGGTATCGTTTTGGCTCAAAATTATAATATTTCTTTTATTTTAGAACATTTTACTATCATAATATTTTGAAATTTTAGAGATGTTTCTATATTTTTTGGTATTTTCTGTTATATTTTTTTGGTTTATGTGCAGCTCTAAAATAAATAACAACATTGAGCAAGAAAATTGACCGGATCATGCATGGATTTTAACAATGCATTTCATGATCAAAAGGATTGTAAATATGCTTCTCACATTCGTGAAAAAGATTGACTCAAGTCTACATGGATATAGGTTGAAGGTTAATAATATTCTAGAATGTAATTTTTCTATATATCTATATCTATCTATCTAGATAGATAAATAGATAAACACAGATAGACTTTAAAGTAATTTTACATGTTAACAACAATATGGAAAACTTGATAATCAAATTCAAGAAACTGTTTTTCATTAATCTCAAACTCAATCACAGTTTTAACCAAACACTTCAGTTTCAATTATGAACCACAGCTAAAAATGATTTTCATGAAACTATTTTTTTAAAACTTCAACCACAAAATCAATTGCAATACCAAATACACAATTCATTATAAATTACAATATGCATGCAACCATACCTTTGCATGACTATGGCTTTAATCTTAGCAATATGAATGTAAGGGGAAATCTAGCAGAGAGTTCATTGATGTCTATAATGTGAAGTTTAATCTAACCATTTAAGTTTTTGGAACTAGATTTGTGACATTTGTCCATTGAAGTCATATAAAAAATAATCTCAATTTAAAAAATTAGTCAAGTTATTATTGAATGCGATTTTGATTAGTTGAGTTTGATGATTAATTCAGCTTTGGTTCCACTCAAAACAAATATTCATGATGAGTTAATCATTTCAAATAAATGAATTATCATAACCAAATTAAAGTATTTGTTCAAGAATGAATGACAGAATGATACAACTTGCGCGCACCATACTAAATTTCTTCAATCTAGACAAGACTTTCAATAACATAACAAAATGGTGATCATTAATATATAAAAGGAGTGAAAATAAAAGGTAGAAGTAAGTTGTCACAAGTTTTTGTGAGGTAAAGATCCATGGATGTATTATAATGTTATGAGGAAAGTTGATTTTCTTAGCATATTTCATAAAATAATACATTTTATTTTTTCTCGCGTTTAGTTTCAGTAAAAATAATAAAAATAGTTAATCGATTTAGTCAAAACTCAACCTTTAATCCTTTTTTTTATTAAAATGAATTATTTTTATACTTGTATTTTCTTAAAATTATATTTCAGATCAATCCGATTGACCCTCTCAAGTCATGATTTATAACTTGTCTTTAATGAATTTTTTAATCAAATTTTATAAGTAAATTCAAAATTACCATTATATTCTTTAAAAAAAATCTAGCTTTTTAATGTTTAAGAACCTTAATTTTGGAAGTTATAGATAAATAATTTCTGAACTTAAATATATCTTTTAATTAATTTAATTAGAAAAGTCATTTCATCGAAAATGGGGAATTCATTCCCCCTTAACAGTATACACATCGCTCTCTTCTTCTACCTCCTCATCTCTCACCCATTACTCCTTTTCTTCTTTACCCTTCTCCTCCCTGCTTTTATCTTCCCTCTACCCATCACTCCTTTTCTTTTCTTTTGCCTCTCCTTCTTCCAGACTATTTTAGATATTACATGTAAATTTAACGGATCTATAATATACTTAAAGTTCATGTACTGATTATTCAGAAACACTATTCAATTCATTTTATTTATCAGGACTAATTTAAATTCTATTCATTTTGAGAAGAAGACTAGAAGTCAGATTCATGAGAAGCAAATATAAACGGCAAATGTTACTATTGTCTTTCATTACAGAAGCAAAAGCTTCCGACGAATGTTTTTTTTATACACTCCTAGTCAATTCTTTAATAAAAAAAAAGCTACCTTTTTTCTTGTCGTATATTAGTAATTTTATTTCAACAATTGATCTTATTCTTACCCTAACATCGTTAAGTCACTAACGCTGTTAACTCACCGCACCCCATATTTAAGCACCGGTTGATACATGGAGCCTCCCACTTTCCCATTTCCTCTCTCTGGGCAGCCTCTTTGTACTCTGCCCTCTTGCTCACTATCTGTAAGCAAACTTTCTCTCTCTATTTATTTTGCTGTCATTGTTGTAGATCTTGAACTGGATTTTGACGGTATTTGTCCTGTTTTGGTTCTATAGTCTGTCTTTTTGTTTTTTCTTCTAAAGCTTCCTAGATCTGACCCTCGATACATTATATCTGTTTTTGATGTCTTTGTTAAGATTTTAAATGGCCCTCTTGCTTGCTTTTGTTTGCTGGTATTGACATTAAGAAGATTATGAATCTATAAACTTGGCTTTTGTGTGAAATAATGAAATGAAAATAGAGGAATTTAAAGGAACGGACTCTACTGTGTATACAAGCTTGGGTCTCTATGATTTTTTCTGTTTCTCAATGCCCTGATGGAATGGACCTTGTGTCGTCTGTGAAATGGTGTTGAAAAGGAAAGATTTTGTCCGTGTTTGTAAGTCAATGTGTTTTAAGATCTTGCTTGCTCGCACGCGTTGGTTGATTTTGATTGTTTTATTGGTGTGAATGAGAAAATGTTATAATGGATGTAAAAGTGATCTTCTTAAAGACTGATTGCGTGGTTATATGATGCAGGTGAGATTTAGGAAAGATGGGGCTTTCATTCACAAAGCTTTTTAGCCGTCTTTTTGCCAAGAAAGAAATGAGAATTCTCATGGTGGGTCTTGATGCCGCTGGTAAGACCACCATCTTGTACAAGCTCAAGCTTGGGGAGATTGTCACCACTATCCCTACAATCGGTGTGTTACTCGAAACTTGCCATTACTTGAAGGCTATCTAGTACTGAATTTATTGCGCTCTTTTTCTTCTTGCTAACTGTCTGTTACTATCCAGGGTTCAATGTGGAGACTGTAGAATACAAGAACATAAGCTTCACTGTCTGGGATGTTGGTGGCCAGGACAAGGTATGTGAATGTTGTAAATTGTAATGAGAAGTCTGGGCATAATTGGCATAATTACAATGTCAAGGAAATGCATCAAACATTTTCTTGGTGTCATAAATGTGTCATCTTTAGTCAATGACAAAACATGGCACTATTCATGTTGTGTGATTGTCTCTGGTTTTAAAATGTGCTTATCGACGGTCTTGTGCTGATTAGATATTGCTCCGTCAGCACATAATCAAATCGTAAGCTACATGGATTTAGCCAGTTAATGTTGCCATATTTCCGTTTTTAGAATGAAGGGAAAGATAACCATTGCATGGCTGAAATTTTACTATGATAAGAATATGTGTGCTCTCACATGCACACCCATGTTGTCTATTTGCTTATGGACAGTCCAGTGCTGATTATATGCTGTCATTGCACACAAGAAATATACATAAGCTATAACGAGTGGAGCCATCTTGTCTTTCATGTTTTCCCCTTGTTGGAATGAGGAATGGCAATCCATGACATGGCGACATGCTGTTGTCTTTGGTTGTAAATGTTGTCTGTGGCTGAAGTTTTTAGTCGTTTTTGTGCATGTGCTTAGCGACGGTCTTGTGCTGGCTAGTTTTCTTCCACCAGCACATAACATATTCGTAAGCTACATTAATGAACCCACAGTTTTATTTTAGTTTATCCTTTCTTTGTGAGGAAAAGCTTTCAATGCTGTGGTGCACACCATAAATCATATCTCCAAGTTCGCTCATGTTTAGTGAAATGCGTTGCTTTGGTTGCATTATCTTTAACCCTGATCAACTAAGGATGCAACTCCAGTTGAATTGGAAACATTTGTAAATCCTGAAAAAACTACCTCGATGTATGTGCTTATCGACGGTCTTGTGCTGGCTAGTTTTCTTCCACCAGCACATAACATATTCAGTAAGCTACATTAATGAACCCACAGTTTTATTTTAGTTTATCCTGTCTTTGTGAGGAAAAGCATTCAATGCTGTGGTGCACACCATAAAAATCATATCTCCAAGTTCGCTCATGTTTGGTGAAATGCGTTGCTTTGGTTGCATTATCTTTAATGCTGATCAACTAAGGATGCAACTCAGGTTGAATTGGAAGCATTTGTAGAAAAAACCACCTGCTCATGTGCAGTCTAACATGTCTCATTTCATTGTTATTTTGGGTCTTGTACTCTTTTCAAATGTTACATGTTTCATGAAAGAGAAATTGTTTTTCAATGTACTCTTATGATTTGCACAGATTAGACCATTGTGGAGACATTATTTCCAAAACACTCAAGGGCTCATCTTTGTGGTTGATAGCAATGATCGTGACCGTGTGGTTGAAGCTAGGGATGAGCTGCATCGGATGTTGAATGAGGTATAGCCATAAGATTTACCTATTAACTAGGGCCTTTGTCACTGTTGTCTTTAATGATGAAATTTATCTTCTGAATAGGATGAATTGAGGGATGCTGTGCTGCTTGTGTTTGCTAACAAGCAAGATCTTCCAAATGCTATGAATGCTGCCGAAATTACTGATAAACTTGGTCTTCATTCGCTTCGTCAACGCCACTGGTAAATGATTCTATCCCCATTTTGAACATGTTGATAGTTTGGTGTTGCATACAAATTAACATATGCCATCCAATCCGTGTGTTTTATTTCAGGTATATTCAGAGCACCAGTGCCACGTCTGGTGAAGGCCTCGACGCGGGACTGGACTGGCTATCTAACACCATTGCTCACACGGTATGGTCATTAATTTGTTGGAAATGATAATAAAAAAATATGTTCGGTTCGTGTTAAAAGTAACTTTGTGTGATGATTGTGGCAGGCTTAAGAGATGGGTGGATTTCTATAGCTTTTTGGTGGCGTTCCGCTCTTCATTTTGGGAAATATTGTGAGGTGGTTTGATGTTTCGAGGATTCCTGTTTGTAATATTGGCAAGAGAAAATGTATTTGTTTGGTTTTGTAAGATAATGTTACTGTAATAGAAACTGGCAAACTATCCTTATATATATAATACCAAAATAATTAATGATTCACTGTTTCTCAAGTGATTTTTCCTTTGCTTAAAAAATTTTTGCTGATTTTTTCGTTGACCAGCTGATGCTTGATGGCTCTGGTAGCTGTTTTGCCCGTCAGGATTGCAGGCTATACTTTCTCAACATCATGTGATGCAGAACCTAACAAAATTCTATTGTTGAAAGGCTGATTTATTTTGGCTGTTTTGCCCTGTTAGTGCACGTGAAGATTCAATGAGAACCAATTATACTGTACAGATTGACCAAGTTAATTTCAAGATTTTTCTTTGAACATTTAATATAAATTCTGCATCTTTATTTTTTTTATTAATTGTTTAAAATATTATACTTTACAAATAAAAAAGCCACAGATTTTTCGGTAGTTGATGTTTTGTCTGACTCGATACTCGAGGCGGGGTGTGGCCATGTTCTGTCGTGCTCCTACACAGCAAGTAGGGGTGAGCATTTTCGGTTCGGTCCGGTTTTTTGTCAAAAAAGTAACCAAACCGATTTTTATTTTATTTTATAATATCAAACCGAAACCGAACCGAATCTATTCAAAACCGACCACTTTCGGTTCGGTTCGGTCCGGTTTTTTTGGCTAAAAAATTTATAAAACCGAATTTGGTTTTTGGGCCTTCTGATGGGCTTTCTGATGGGCTTTTTGATAAAATTTTTGATGGGCTTGAAAAACTATTCTCATACCAGAACCCAAAGCACTTTTAAATTTTTTTTTTGCAACAAATACAAATATTAATGTATTAAATTGTTAATATAGTGTTTATTAAGTTTTTTTAACATTTATAATACTTTTGTTTTGTGTAATTTAGCATGATGAGAAATAATTAAAACTACACAAGTGAACAAATTTAAATTTAAATTATAGAAAATGTCTTCAAAGGGCTTCGAAATAAGCAAGCATCATAAAATATTTCAAAAAATACACCCGGTTTTGAACTAATTATCATCCGATAGTAGATTTTAACTTTCCACCAAATTCTACAAAAAACAATAACAGAAATGTTAAGATTGAAAATATATTGATTAATGGATAATAAAATAAAAATACAAGTATAAGAAAAATAACCTGATTCACCTCCATATACTTCACCTGAAGCCTCCTTTCCAATCTGCTTTTTCCTTGCTAAGCCACTAGCAGAGCAAGCTGTACAAATTTCACCCATGTATAGCAACATTTATCAAGAGTTGCATTAAACTCTATTGAGGCATGTAAACAAAGAGACTTTGATTCAAAACAAGAGAGAACCAATTCTTGACAGTAGAAGGGAATATTCAATTTTCTAGAAAATAAACATATCAACCATGCTTCATAAACCATTTAGTATATGCAATGTGTTCTGATAAACCACATATCAACCATGCTTCATAAATTTCCACCTTCTCCGGATCTTGCCAAGTTCCATCCTTTTTTTTCCTCCCCCACCAAAATAGCATCCAGAGAATGCAAGCATATCAGGTTCAAACCTATATGCTGACTATTCTAACTTCTAAGCTTCACATGGGTGAAAAAATAATAATCCCAAGCACAATTCAATAATAAGAAAAACTTGCCAGACAATGATTCAAACAACAATAAAATTTCTATAAGAAAACTATCATAAATCAAGCATTCGAAAGCATATTACCTCATGTGCAGGGCAATAAAGTGCTCACTTTTCATTATCATTCTCTAATCCAAGAAAACAACACTTACAGAATCCAAGATAATGAGAAAAATCAGCACTACAGCAAGGATAATGAGAAAAATTCCAAAAATTAATCCTTTTATAAAAACTGGATCCAGAAGAAAAGCAAAACCTTATATTCTTTGTTTCTTGTGTTGTAACGACACAGCCTAACATCCTTTTCCTCATGCTGTACAATAAAACCTCTATATTATCTTCACCACACCCATGTTGAACAAGGAACAACAAATAAGTAAATCATCAAAACGTGCCTGTTAAAATGTTGCGTGTAGATTCCTGTCTGGTCAATAAATGAGTTAGACAACGGCTTTCTGTATTAATCAAGGAGGAAAAGAAGGGTTTAGAAATCCAATTGTTATCTCAGAAAAGGATGGCCGCTTGTCGTTACAGCAAGGATAATGAGAAAAATTCCAAAAAATAATCAAACACCAGAAGAAATTTTAAGAGCTTTTACTCACATGTTATCCAAAAAAATCAAACACCAGATGTGGGGTTCCCTTCTGCAAGATGATTCCTTATCTCCGATGAAACCACCACGCCATCATTCTCTCTTCCACCAACCACAACATCTATGTTGAGAAAAAAATAAAATAAATTACTTTTGTTAAAAAAAAGCACACAAATTTCTCATCTTTTTCACTAAAAAACATAATTTTATACCAAAAATTATCTTTAATTAATAAATGAACTACCTGAAATGGAAGAAAACTCCCGCGAGAGGCCGAGGGAGGGAGAGACGAGAGGCCGAGGGAGGGAGAGACGAGAGGCGGAGCGGGAGGCCGAGGGAGGGAGAGACGAGAGGCCGAAAGGGAGGCCGAGGGAGGGAGAGACGAGAGGCCAGAGGGAGAGGCCGGAGGCCGGAGGAAAGGGCGAGAGGCCAGAGGAAAAGGGCGAGAGCGAGAGGAAAGGGCGAGAGGGAGAAGCGAGCCGCTAGGGTATCAGGCGATAATGGGAAAAATATTGTATTTATAGTAATGTTTTAAACCGAACCGGTTCGATTCGGGTCAATCGGTTTTTTCCGTAAAAAACCGAGACCGAACCGAACCGGATTTTTTTTAAAAAAAAATAATCGGTTTAATAGGTTTTTTTTTTCCGGTTCGATTTGTTCGGGTTTTTTTTCTCGGTTTTCTCGGTTTAATCGGTTTATCGGTTTTTTTGCTCACCCCTAACAGCAAGTGTATAAAGAGTGCCAGATCTGGTGGTATGGTTACCTTACGAGCGATCTTTCTTCATAACTTCCTTCCATGCAAGTATATCAAAGATATAGGCACTGTCTTCGATTCACTACCAGTCCAAGTAACTTCACCTACAGATGTCCTTCACCATCTCCCAGAATGCTTGCATGACAACCTGTTCAGCAAACTCCAAGTGTCCCGGTCTCGGTTGTAGAAGAGTGATACGCCGCGTATAAGGGGACTAGCATTGCTGATGAGTTTGTAGAGGTTGAAATGGATGATTTCTTACCCTCTTTAACAATCTAAAAGATGAGATACATGTACTTTTAACTTCTGAATTCTACAGAATCGATCATGGAAAGAGACTGATAGAAGGCAAGGATTACGGATCCATTCCAGAGTCTCTGCAGCAACATCTTCTTACCATCAACTAGATTTTGTTTCTTCAGAATTTGAAACTCTCTTTTCTTACAGAAATCAAGAAACTTCCTGCTGGCAGAAGATGTTGCCACTCCGGTTTCAGTTTCTAGGCTGCTCTTGCCAGGATTGACAGACGGAAGTGCCATTGGTTCAAGCTGAAAGGGTGAACAGAAAGAGAAATGGATAGGTGCCACTTATTACAAGTCAAAAGAAGAAGAAAGGAACGAATGATTCAAAAAGAATTTGTCCTTGCATATGTCACTTTCTCCAGTGGAGATCTTGACCAGACCATGCTGTCCAGACAGAATCTAATGTAGGCAAGCAAGTACAGAACCCATCAACCAATAGGAAGATGAGCATGGCAACATATTCTTCCAATTGGCAAGCATATTGGCCACATTCAATGATTCCTTCCCTCTTTTACCCTTCCCCCCCTGTCATATGCCTTTCTCAATCACAATATATATATATAACCATTCATATAATTTTTTAAACTATAATTAAAAATATATTTTTTATATCCTAACCTCTTAAACTGTAACTGCAACAAGTATCATAATGCATGGTAAACATATAGTTGTGAATCAAGCACTATATTATTTTTCTTGGTTTATTAAGAAATCACTAAACACTTGATTGTGGACATCATTCAAATAATTCATATTTAAATGAGAAATTTATAATTTCTCTCTCTAGTTGTTCCCTTTTGAATTCAAATCCATAATATAAAAGAACCAAATTTAATTGAAAATTAATGGGGATTCCAACGAGAAGAATGATCATAATCATCGAAATTAAATCTAGATTTTCAACATAAAAACTTTATAAAACTTAGTTATAAGATTTTTTGAGCTAATTAAATAGAATAAAACAATTAGTTAAAATAATCCTATATATGTAATATTTATAGGGTAAATTTAGAATTTGCTCCCATGCTTAAATGAGAAAATAAATTCCTAGTGATTAGCAATATAATAAATCAACCACCCAAAAACAATGTAGGGTCCACAAAAAAATCTCAGTTTGGCACTAACGTCGTTAACCCATTAACGCCGCTAACTTCCATCCATATCTAAATTCCCAGCGCACCTTGATAGGCCATCCGTCTCTCTTTCCCATTTCTTTCATCTTCCTTTCTGCCCAGCGCAGATCCTGCCCTCTCTCTTCCTCTGCGTCTCTGTAAGCGTTTCCAACTCGCTTTGATTTTCTATATATTTATATTGGTTGTCGATGCTACTGTAGAACTTGAGTAGTCTTGATGTGGTCGAAGTTTTTATTTGGTTTTGTTTTGAAGAGTTCATAGATCTGACCCTTGTTAGATTGGATCTGTTTTAGGGGTGTTTTCTCTTATGATCATATTGAGGTTTTGTTTGTTGGTATTGATAAAAGGGAGATCATGAATCTATAGAATGTTGGTTCGGGGTAAAATAATGAAAGGAAAATGAAGGAATTGAAAGGTTCATGCATTGTAATTTGTAAAAGTTTTGTTTTTGTTTATGATTTGTTTGTTAATGGATTGAATTTTGTGTGATCTGTGAAATGGTATAGAAAGGGAAGACTTTTCTTGTATTTGTGAGAGATGTGCGTGGAGATTTTGTTTGCACAACAATCTATTTTTATTGTGATTGATTTGTGTGAATGATAGAATGTTAAGCTTGATGTAAGAGTGATCTATTTCTACAAGTTTTTCTGTTTTGCTGATTTTTTTCTCGATGCAGCTAAGAACCTGGAAAGATGGGGCTCTCATTCACCAAGCTTTTTAGCCGTCTGTTTGCCAAGAGAGAAATGAGAATTCTCATGGTGGGTCTTGATGCTGCTGGTAAGACCACCATCTTGTACAAGCTCAAGCTCGGGGAGATTGTCACTACTATTCCAACAATTGGTATGCTATCAAAATATTATTGGTAATATAGAGCTGCTCAGTACTGAGTTTATTGTGTTTTCTTGTAAAGGATGCTTACATGTAGCTTCCTTTCAGGGTTTAATGTGGAGACCGTGGAATACAAGAACATAAGCTTCACTGTCTGGGATGTTGGTGGCCAGGACAAGGTATGAAAAATCTGCCATCTTGTGATGTCAACTCTGAGTATAATATCTCTCTCCATCATATCAAGACAAAAAACATAAACTATGCGGATTTAGCCACCTAAGTGGGACAACCTTACCTTTTTCTTACGAAGAGAGCTATCCATTGCATGGCTGGAACTTTAGGAGTATAGACTCTCTGTCTTCTTAATTTTACACATTTACATACCTTCGTTCTTAATTTGCTCAGATTCGACCTTTATGGAGACATTATTTCCAAAACACTCAAGGGCTCATCTTTGTGGTTGATAGCAATGATCGTGACCGTGTTGTTGAAGCTAGGGATGAGTTGCACAGGATGTTGAACGAGGTAGCCATAAGCCTTAGATCTTAATTTTCTTATGTGGTTTTGTGCATCTTAATAATGAAATTTTATTCTCTTGAGTAGGATGAATTGAGGGATGCTGTGCTACTTGTTTTTGCAAACAAGCAAGATCTTCCAAATGCTATGAATGCTGCTGAAATCACAGATAAGCTTGGTCTTCATTCTCTTCGTCAACGCCACTGGTAATTGATAATATCACCATTGCAAATTTCTGGATAGTTTGCTCCTATTTAATATTCATTGATGCCATCCGATCTTTATGTTTGTTGCAGGTATATCCAGAGCACTTGTGCCACTTCTGGTGAAGGTCTTTACGAAGGACTAGACTGGCTTTCCAACAACATTGCTAGCAAGGTAGGGTCATAGTGTTTCGTTATGAAACAATGATAAAAATCCATGTTTCGTTGGTTCTAACTTTGTCTAATGAATTGTGGCAGGCTTAAGAAATGGGTTTTTCATCGATCTTTTTGGATCACACATACTTTAGGAATCTTGCCAGGAGGGGTCGGTGTTTGTGGATTTCTTATCCTGTAATCGGCAAGAGAATGTATCTTTAGTTGTGTAAGATATTATTACTGTAATATAAATTGACGAATTATACCTATAGTTTTGAAATAATTCATGATTCACAGTTTTAACATGATGTATGATACAAGTTTATTGCTAGTAGAGCTCATTGAGATTTATGATTCTTTCATTGACCAGCCATTGCTCGATGACAATTTTTGTGGTGGTACTTGCCCAGGGTAATATATTGCAATACAGCACATTCGATATTTTTGGGCGAATGTTGTACATTTGATTTCGATTATCTGTTTGAACGAACGATGAACAGTCCTCATCAGATTTCTGCAGACATCATAAATTGATGTAATGCTTTGGTTCTGGTTTTTTCCTTCTAAGCTTGCTAGCCTTGTCTCCTCTCCTACAAGGCAGTGTTTGGAAATGTTAGTAGTTTACTTTCCCATCCAGTCACTTTCTAAAAAAATTCAAACCTTGATTTGTTCATGAAATGCAAGGGAAATTAATATTGTGAAATCATAATTCATATTGTTCAATAATTTAGAATATGATATTATATTAAAAACCATCTTGATCTAAAAATGGAAATTTCTTAAAATATAACTTATATTATTATTTCACTTTTGACTTTTCATATATATATCACTTTTGACTTTTCATATATATATATATATATATGAAAAGTCAAAAGTGAAATAATAATATAAGTTATATTTTAAGAAATTTTCATTATGAAAAGTCAAAAGTGAAATAATAATAATATAAGTTATATTTTAAGAAATTTCCATTTTTAGATCAAGATGGTTTTTAATATAATATATATATATATTCTTTTGGTATTTTTTTTTGACAAAAATGATCTATATTTTATGTATTTGTGCTTTTAGATTTTATTTTTATTTTTTGTACTTATCGTTCTGAAATTTTAATTTATATCAGTTACATTGTATTTTATTTTTAAATTTTTATTATTATTTCTGGTCCTAGAAAATACTATAGCAATCTACAGTGTTTTTCCTGCGCCATGATAAATATATATATTATTAACTATACAATAAAACGCGTCCCAGTTTTACTATGCTAATCCACGGTAACACCTACTATTAATATATATTTTCATGAAAGACAAACGGTTGTTGAAGTAGCCGAGATGGTCTAAAGAGCGTCAAATTAAGGTTCCCTCCGAGGGCATGGGTTCGAATCTCACTCTCAACACATTTCTTTTTAACGAATTCACATTAAAATTCGATTTCTTATATATTTTCGAGACAGATAAACAAATATTGAGGTGGTCGAGCGGATCTATGAGGCGGGAAACAAAAATTATGTTCGTTAGGTTGGAGGTTCAAGTCCCACTCTTGATAGATTTCTATTTTACTTAAAAATATGATTATTTTTTTTTAATGATGATGATAATTTTCTTGCTTTTTTAATGATGATGATAATTTTATGTTGGTTATTTCAATTGAAACCTATTAAACAGATATATTTATATTGATTTAAAATTCATATATTTTATAGAAAACTTGTACTTCACAGGAATTCTGCACAAATTTATTATTTTAATCAAAAATATATTATAAAAAAAATTAATATTTTTTTGTGTTAAAAAAATATATATGTAGCAACAATTTCACCGCTTAGATACACATACCAAAACCACAGCATACTATCGACTCGTTGGCGACGGTGGTGGTTTAGTCAAGAAAAACACGTTGAGTGGAAGCAGTGGACCGACGAATCAACAGCTTGATGACTGCTGGAAGAACCCTGGGCCTCGTCTTAAACCACCAATTAATCTCCATCTTTTTCATCAAAAATATGCATGCTAGACCGCGTGCAATGACTTGTCTGTGCATGCCAATTGATTACAGCCATTTCTTCGCGAAATTTGTCCATCTGGCCACAGCTGAAGCGCACCTTCCTTCCAAGGCACATCTCATCCACCGCCACAACTTCTCCTATAAACACCCACCAAATCTTGCGCATCTCCTCACTTCAAAACAAACTAATTTTCTTGTAAACTAATTACACATTTCTCTCTCGATGACTTCTTTTCTTGCTTCTTCAAGAGTTCAGATGTTGTTGGTATTGGTGTTGTTTACACTTGCTTCTTTGACAGGATCATCTCTTGGTAACTTCTACCAGGACTTTGATATTATATGGGGAGATTGGCGAGCTATGATACTCAACGATGGTGAGCTTCTTAATCTCAATCTTGACCAAGCTTCTGGCTCAGGATTCCAGTCCAAGAACGAGTATTTGTTTGGAAAGATTGATATGCGACTCAAGCTTGTCCTGGAAATTCTGCAGGCACTGTAACTGCCTACTATGTAAGTCTTCTTAATATTAATGACTATTTTGAGCACAGAAACCGAACATTTGATCTTCGTGTGTATTAATCTTTGCTGGTATATCTTCAGTTACAATCAAAAGGATCAGCATGGGATGAGATAGACTTTGAATTCTTGGGGAACTTGAGTGGAGATCCTTACATTCTTCATACTAACGTGTATAGCCAAGGCAAAGGCGAGAAGGAGCAGCAATTTTATCTCTGGTTTGATCCAACTGCTGATTTCCACACCTATTCCATCCTTTGGAACCCACAAAGAATCATGTAAGCTTAATTAACACTTGCTCCCGTGCCTAAATCGAGATATTTTCAAGTCTTTTTCTTTCATGCTAACATTTTCTCTCTTATTTGTATCAGCTTCTATGTAGATGGCAGCCCTATTAGGGAGTTCAAGAACATGGAATCAATTGGTGTTCCATTTCCAAAGTATCAACCAATGAGAATCTACTCTACATTATGGAACGCGGATGACTGGGCTACAAGAGGTGGACTAGTCAAGACTGATTGGTCACAAGCTCCTTTCACTGCCTCCTATACGAGCTTCAATGCTAGCAATGCTTGTGTTTGGATCAATGGTTCATCTTCTTGTGATTCAAATAATTTCTCCCCTCCGGCTTGGCTTTCAGAAGATCTAGATTCAACAAATCTAGATAAGCTACAATGGGTCCAAACGAACAACATGATCTATAATTATTGCACAGATGCTAAGAGGTTTCCCCAAGGATTTCCACTAGAATGCAATATGTCTTGAGACGGAGAAGTGGGTACAGTCACACGGTAATGCATGGTTTGTACTAATGATCGAATTCTTTCGTTGTTTTTAATCATGCAAATTAAATATTAATAAATGGAGGTATGTTTCCCCAATGTTTTCCAATAATATGTTGTCAACTTAATAGCTTATATTATACTATCCTTAGTTTTGTAATGATATTTTAAATGACTTCAAAGTTGATTGTTTGTAAAACATATTATTTTATGTGGGAAGAATTAGGTTTGGAAGCTTAATTTGCACTTAATTAAAAGATTGAATTTTAAAGACCAAATTTATTCATTTTGCATGTCAAATGGATGAAATTAGGAGTAAAATTCAAGCAAATCAAAGTTGTGAGGTCAATTAAGGACCAAATGGAAAAAATTTGGCAATCAAAGACCAATTTGTAAGAGATGTCGAACTATAAGGATATAATTGGATGAAATCAAGGATGAAACTGAAAGTTTTTAATGGTCAATTGAGTATTAAATTGTATACATTCAAGACCAAAGATCAAATAAAAAAGGTGCATAAATTTAGGATTGCCATTGAAATTTGTTATGGGTGACATTGCACAAGTTAAAAGTTTCGGGTCATTTAAGAATGTAATTAAAAAATTAAAAGTCAAAGGATCAAACTGTACTTTGGGAAAAATACCTAAAAATAAAATCATTTTGGAGAGAAAAGAAGAAGAAGAAGAAGAAGGCACCAAACAACACGTTGCTTGTTCCATTAAGAGAAACCAGACGAACACACAAACTTGTTCATTTTCATCTTCTTTTTTTATTTATCTCAAAAAAGTTGTATGAGTAACTACCTTTCTAAGACATTTGTTCATCAATTTTGAACCAAAATGATGACATAACATTCATCTACACCATGATATAGTCCATTATAGCTACTTAACACCACAATTACCATGACGTTGATCTAAGGTTGCCAACTTTAGGCAACCCGGGTTATCGAAATTGACAACGTGTCTATTTTGAGCACACACATATACATAGATGAAGAATAATAATATATAAAATCTCAAAAAGAAAAAAAAGAGAAAAAATCAAAATAAATGAACGGTTCAAATTTTATTCCATTGAGTATAAATCCACCGATATAAATGAACGAATACACTTTAAAACTAGAGAAGGGCTGGTCGCAAACTAGCAGCAAACAACGTTGTGGACCAGTACTGGCTGCATGTCCTAACAAAAAAACATCAGAGCCTGATCAGTATTGCCTTTCCAGAGACAATAGCCATGGTTATCAGAATCCTCATCTCCCTATTCCTCTCTGCCAATGGATTTGGAGGACTTGGTGGTACTGTGAAACTAGTTTCACAGCTGGCTTGTGCTCTTGGTGCAACCTGTTCAAGCTTGAGCATATCATCGTATTCTTTCCTGTGAAAAGACTGCATGGCAGCCCCGAAAGACGACTCCACTATACCAAAAGCATTCTCACATGCAACAAGAACATTCCTCAGTGATTGGTCGGTTGTTCTCCTTAGAAGATCCGAAATATACTCGTGAGTGCTGGTTGCGTTTGTTATCGTCTGCTCCATCGCTATTGCTGTGAGACCAACATGGTCTATCTCCGGGCTTTCCATGTTCTCGTGAAAAACCCTGTTGCAGAAACCGTAGTCTTCCATTTGCCGGCAGACCTCGTCGATTAAATCCTGGGAATCTCGGGCTTCACTTAAGGCAGGGTACTTGGTCAAGAGAATGATGGCTAGAAGCGGGGCAAATAGGGAGAAACAACGAGGAAAGGTCATTTTTCTGCTGTTAGAATTAGAATATAGTGATGTGATGATATGTACTGCTGCAGAGGTGAATGTCTTTTCCAAATATATGTTTGAGAAGATGCTGCGAGTAAAGCGAAGGGCTGACAAGAAGGAAAGAGTTGATCAGTGCATGATCAAGCCCCGTATGCAAGCTATAGAAATTATATGGTAAACCTGCCACTTTGTGATTATGGCTCGAGGGATTATGGAAGGAGAAATCATCCCATATTTAGTCATCGATCTTAAAATGCTAAAATTAATTAGAGTAGTAAGAGATCAAAGATTTTTGTATAAAAAGGAGAGATTGGTTTTTGTTTCCAAATATAGGGTCATGGAGATACTGTGTGCCACGTGTTATTTTATTTTTATTGTAATTACTGATGTAATGTTTTGATGGGGTCATTTTTTTTTTAATTCGGGAAATTATTTTAGCTGAAAACTAAGTGCAGTCAAAATTTAATTCCATACAATAGCTAAAGGAAATAAAATTTAATTCAGTTGAGTAATTAAGGCCTATATGTTTTGCCCAACCTAAACCTACGGTCCAGCCCACATCCAGCCCAACTAACCTAGACATTTAAGGAAAAAGTTAATAGAGCATTGTTTTCTCTCTCTTCTTTTCTACCCTGTGACTCTTTTTTTTTTTTTCTCTTCCTTTCCTAAAAGCACCAACGAAAATAGTTTTTAGCTTAAGCTTTGGTTCAAAGGTGCAAGAAACACGCATGTGATTTCCTCTCTTGATGGTCAAAGGTGTCGCATTGACATTTATCAGAAACGGGGATTCATGTATTTTTTTTAAATTATTATTATTATTAAAAAAATTACTGTTCTTTCAGAGATTCTAAGATAAAAAAAAATTTAGTTATTTAAAGAAAAAGTCTTAAGATCTCTAGCACACCCTACTAATAATAAACTGTTTAGGGTTTTGATTTGTTTTTTAGTTGCTATGGTGTTTACCTAATAAATTTTATTTTAATAGGATATGTTTGTTATGATGGATAGATTTGGATTCAAAATCTAAAAGTAAATATCAATAGATCATATTATGTAGTACCAAAAAGAAAAAAAACCGATGCAGATTTCTTAAAATCTATGTTTATAAATTAAAAAATAATTCGGATAGAAATCTAATTTCATTCAATGTAATTAAAATCTCATCTTAACCTCGTGCTTTGCCAGAGAAGAGAAAATAATGCGGATGTTTAAGATATGAAATGTAATTTGATATGTGGATAGGGTGCACGTGTCAATTTATAATTCGAGGACCTTCTACAAGTTTAATTTCAGGAAGTGATGTGCTTTAAGCTGTTAAACTTGGCTGTGCTGTGTTTTTAATTTTTAAAATATTTTGGTGAACTAATATCAAGATTAAATTTTAAAAGATATATATGTCAGGAGACTCCTATTATTTATTATTAAAGACGAAAAGAAACTGGAGCCGATGTTTAATAAAAAAACCTGCAATGAGCCAAAATTTAAATTAAAATAAAAATAACATAAATTTATCTTATTTTTATGTGGTAGAAAATATTTCAACCCTTTCAAACGAAATGCAATAAAACAAACAACTATGCTCACGAGTCGCATCCACCCCATATAGATCACTGAAGTGGCTCAAAAACAAATGGATGTGCAGTCAGTCAGAGCCTTTGGTTCACTGGCCAGCCTGCA
The DNA here is from genome assembly GCA_032356905.1 of Salix exigua. Taxonomy (NCBI): domain Eukaryota; kingdom Viridiplantae; phylum Streptophyta; class Magnoliopsida; order Malpighiales; family Salicaceae; genus Salix; species Salix exigua. Next base: position 89,856 of record CM063592.1, on the reverse strand, counting down.
ATAATGTTCCTGGTCAAGCTGTCAAAGTAGACCAAATTAAAATTTGGAAAAGAAAAAAACGGTCAACGAAGAACAACACTGTTCGTCATCTTAACCTCTCCCTGTGGCTAGGTTTCCTCTTTTTTCCACCAGATTTCTCATATGGCCCTTGCAAACTAGCCTTTTGCTAACAGTATAATAACCAAACCATGGCTTCTGCAGCCGCATTAGCCATTGGAGGCTCATTTCTGTCAGCCTTCCTTCAGGTTTTGTTCGACAGAATGGCTTCTCGCGAGGTTTTAGGCTTCTTCAAAGAGCGAAAACTCAATGATAGGTTGTTAAGGAAGTTGAAGGTACTCATGATTGCTGTTAATGGGGTACTTGATGATGCGGAGGAGAAGCAAATAGCCAAGCCAGCTGTTGAGATGTGGGTCAACGAGCTTAAAGATGCTGTGTATGAAGCTGATGATTTGTTGGATGAGATTTCTTATGAAGCTTTGCGATCGGAGGTGGAAGGTGGCTCTCAATCTAGTGCAGATCAGGTGAGAGGCTTTTTATCTACTCGTTTTTCGTTTCAGAGAGTAAAGGAAGAGATGGAGACAAAGTTAGGAGAGATCGTTGACATGCTTGAATACTTGGTACAACAAAAGAATGCCCTTGGTCTTAGAGAGGGTGCTGTTGAGAAAGCATCATCACAGAGAATACCAACAACTTCTCTTGTGGATGAATCCGGGGTATATGGCAGGGATGGAGATAAGGAAGCAATAATGAAAATGGTGCGATCTGCAAATGAAAATGGCAAACGGCTAGATGTGATTCCCATAGTAGGTATGGCTGGGATTGGTAAGACCACTCTTGCTCAGCTTGTTTACAATGATAGCAGAGTAGGAGAGCAGTTCGATATGAAGGTATGGATCTGTGTTTCGGAAGAATTCGATGTGCTCAAGGTGATCAAAGATATTCTTAAGAAGGTTGGTTCCATGAATTGTGATACAATGACTGGAGATCAACTTCACTGCGAGTTAGAGAAGGAATCAACGGGGAAAAAAATTATGCTTGTTTTAGATGATGTGTGGAGCAATGATTGGGGAAAATGGGATTTTCTGTTGACACCTTTCAAGTCTCTGGCACATGGAAGTAAGATCCTCGTTACAACACGTATTGAAAGCGTAGCATCGGTCAGGGCCACTGTTGCAGCCCATCGCCTGCAGGAATTGACTGCAGATGATTGCTGGTCGGTGTTTGCAAAACATGCATTTGAGGATGGAAGTTGCAATGAACGTCCAGACTTGGAAGAAATAGGTAAGGAAGTGGTAAGAAAGTGCAAGGGGTTACCTTTAGCTGCGAAAGCCCTTGGAGGTCTCCTACGCTCTAAAAGAGATGCCAAGGAATGGGAGAAGATCTTGAGGAGCAACGTGTGGGATTTGCCGAATGATGGTATTCTTCCTGTTCTCAGATTGAGTTATCACTATCTTCCACCACAGCTGAAGCAATGCTTTGCTTACTGTGCAATATTTCCAGAGAATCATGAATTTAACAAGGGTGAATTAGTCCGTTTATGGATGGCAGAGGGCTTTCTAGTTCCACCTAATGGAAACAAGGAGATGGTGGAAGTTGGAAATGAGTTCTTCCATGAGCTTGTTTCAAGGTCGTTTTTCCAGCAATCTAATGGCAAATCAAGGCCAGTTTTTCAAGGATCAAACGGGGATCCATTATTTGTTATGCATGACCTCATAAATGACCTAGCTAGATATGTATCTAGAGAGTTTTGCTTCAGGTTGGAAGGGGAAGATTCAAACAAGATTTCAGAAAGGACTCGTCATTTGTCTTATGCAGTAACAAGACACGATGCTTGTGGAAGATTTGAGGATATTTATGATGCCAAGCTTTTGCGCACTTTCTTACCATTGTCAGAAGCGTGGCTACGCAGCCAAATCAAAATCTTACCGCTGTCGAGAGTGTGGCCTCGCAACGAAATCGATAATAAGGTTACACATGATTTATTGCCAAGGCTTACACGCTTACGAGTGCTATCCTTGTTTAACTATTCCAATGTGGCCGAGTTACCTGATTCAATGGGCAAGTTAAAACACTTACGATACCTTAATCTCTCCGCTACATCAATAAAAAGGTTACCTGAAGCTGTGAGTACAGCTTACCATTTGCAGACATTAATCCTGGAAAATTGCAAAGAGCTTGTCGAGCTGCCTGATTCAGTTGGCCACTTGAAGCATTTGCTATATGCCAGTCTTAAAGGTGCAAAAATCAAAAGGTTACCTGAATCCATGAGTACATTGTATAGCCTGCAAACATTAGTCTTGGAAGATTGCAGAAACCTTGTCAGGCTGCCTCATTCAATTGGCAATTTGAAGCGCTTACGATATGTGACTCTTAAAGGCACAGCGATCAAAAAGTTGCCAGCATCCATGGGAGGCTTGTGTGATTTGCAGACTTTAATCTTGCGGTCATGCAAAGATCTGATTGAGCTACCAGATGATATGGGAAGGCTAATCAACTTGAGTCATCTTGATATCGAAGGAACAAAATTGTCGAAGATGCCGCAGCATATGGGTAAGCTAACAAAGCTCCAAAATCTAAGTGATTTCTTTCTAGGAAAAGATACTGGTTCAAGTATTCAAGAGCTGGGGAAGCTTCAACATTTACAGGGAGGACTTAATATTTGGAACCTGCAAAATGTTGGGAGTGCTCCGGATGCTCTACAAGACAATGTGAAGGGCATGAAGCACCTCAAGACTTTGAACTTGATGTGGGATGGTGATCCTAATGACTCTGGACTTGTAAGGCATGTACTTGACAAATTAGAGCCTGATGTAAATATGGAGTATCTTTATATCTATGGTTATGGGGGCACAAGGTTTTCAGATTGGGTGGGAGACTCTTCTTTCTCAAGAATAGTATCCATGGAGCTCAGCCGATGTAAATACTGCACGTCCTTACCACCACTTGGGCAGTTAGGGTCCTTGAAAGAACTCATGGTAAGAGGGTTTGAGGGACTTGCGGTTGTGGGCCGTGAGTTCTACGGAAGTTGCACGTCTGTGAGGAAGCCATTTGCTTCCCTTGAAAGTTTAACTCTTTCGATGATGCCTGAATGGCGTGAATGGATTTCAGATCAAGACATGGAAGCTTTCCCTTGTCTTCAAAAGCTTTGCATAAGCGGCTGCCCCTACCTAAGAAAGGTACTGTCCAATCACCGCCTTCCATCTTTAACAACACTTGAGATTGAGGGATGCAGGCAGCTTTTAACTTCATTTCCAAGATGTCCAATCATTGATAAAGTAAAATTAGATGATGGTTTTGGTTTTCGTCATCTGCTTCTAGGCAGATTGCCTTCCGGGATGCACAGCCTGGAAGTTGCTCGATGCTATTCCACAGATTCCATACCAAAAGAAATGGAGCAAATCAGTTGCTTTCTCACCACTTTAGAACAAATTGAAATGGAAAATTGTGATTCGCTTAAGTGCTTCCAGCTGGAATTGTTCCCTAGGCTGAAGATTCTCAGGATCTCTAAATGTTCAAATTTGGAATTTATTTGTGAACACGAAGGACCTCTGGAGGATCTCACCTCTCTTCATTCCTTGAAAATATGGGAATGCCCTAAATTAGTATCTTTTCCCAAGGGAGGATTACCTGCCTCATGTTTGACAGAGCTTCAGTTGTTTGATTGCGCAGACTTGAAGTCCTTGCCTGAGCATATGAATTCCCTCCTCCCATCACTTGAAGATTTGAGATTATACCTTCTTCCAAAACTTGAGGTCTTTCCAGAAGGGGGTCTGCCCTCCAAATTAAAATCACTTTATATTGAAGATTGCAGCAAACTCATTGCAGCCAGAATGCAATGGAGTTTGCAATCGCTCCTTCTCTTTCAAAATTCACTGTTTGTGTTGACGAAAATGTGGAATCCTTTCCAGAGGAGATGCTGCTTCCCTCAACTCTTGCCTCGCTTGAAATATGGAGTCTTAAGGCTCTGAAATCCCTGAACTCCTCGGGGCTTCAACACCTCACTTCTCTTGAACAATTGACCATCACAGACTGCCCTAATCTACAGTCCATGCCAGGAGAAGGTCTCCCCTCCTCCCTTTCTTCAATTGAAATCTGGCGGTGTCCTTTGCTGGATCAAAGATGTCAGCAGGGAAGAGGGGAGGATTGGCTCAAGATTACTCGCATTCCCAACCTGCATATTAATGGATACAAGATCCATCAACCTTAGGTATTACTTATCTGGATCTCAACTCAAAATTTCTCTTTCCTTATCTTTTTTTCTTGTTAAGCTTCTTTTTGTGTACTTTTAGATTAATTCTCTGTTATTGATTCTGTAAGTTGTTGCAGCATTTCATTTTTATCATGAACGGCCAGTTGTGGAGACAGTGCTTACAGGTTTGCCATGCAGATATTTTCCCACTGCTGACTTTCATTCCTCACCTCCAATTTTTGGCAATAATGTCCATTCGAATTTCTTACAGCATTTATGCCCTTGAAACTTGCGCTCTGACCTCAAATCAATTCAGATCAGCATATTCTTATATCTCATATAGCAGGAGAACTGGAGTTCTGGTTGCCCAAGGTAAACTCAGTTTTCCCTATTTGCACTTTTATTCTGAACCGCAACAAGTAGATTGAACCTCCAAAGTCTTTCTTTCTGGTTTGATTCATCTGCAGCATTCTATAGCAAACCGTTTTGCTAAGCTCTTAAGAGGGAAAGGCTTCATGTGTTGACTTACTTTTTGCAGAAGGTATTAGAACTGGATGATTGTCTGAATCTCGTGCTTCAGGTCAGTGATGAGAAGATCTGTTGCAAATAATGAAGGCAAAGAAGGTAACAAAAGCAGAAAACTTGAGGTGTGCATGAGCACTGTTCTTAAGGATATTTCACGAATAGCAGGATATTTCACGAACATGATTCAACAAGTTCTTTCACACAAGAGAGCAACGTAGAAACACTCTGAAAAGAAAATAGACCAGCAAACTCAAAAAATAAATGTATTTCGGATTGTACTGTGTATTGAAAAACTGCATGGCATTTGAGGCGTTGCCTCGCAAGCAGAGGCGAACCAGAGATATTTCTTACTTAGCTTAACCTTATGTACGCATGCTACACTACTTTTTTTTTTTTTTTTTTTGATTATTATGCCTTCTCAAGTTTTATTATATGAATATTTAATAAAAATCTTCCGTAATATAGGACAGAGAATCCTATATCTACTATTTGGACTAAAAAAGGCTACTTGTGTTCTCGGATAAAATACTTTTGAAATGGCTTTTACAATAATATCTCCAGTGTACTCTCCTTGCGTAAGGTTGAAAAAAGTTGTATGTTTACTGAATATACTTGTACAAGCAGGACTTGTTCTGGGTTTTAATTCTGCTCAATCTTACGTTCCCCTTCCTACCAAATTCCACATTCTCTCCCATTCAACTATCTGATATAATTTTGTTTTCTCAGGTAATTTTATAATTTTATTGTGTTGACAGTAATAATAGTGATAATTTTAGATGTTAAGATTTCGATGTTGTTGTTATAATAGGCTATATTAATATGTTTCATTG
>CM063592.1:0-83812 GCA_032356905.1 Salix exigua | reverse complement strand
ATCAAACAAGAAAAAAGGTTCCAAACCAATGAAGTAGAAGATCGTTGTTTATTGGACACCATTGAAAAAGTGAACAACCTTTGACGGCCACTTCTTTTGGGTTTGAAGGGGCTTCATTTCATTATTCCTCGCAAGATTTCAAATGGATTGTTACTTTGAAATCCTAAACTTGTTTTGTTGTTAAAATAAAAGATAAATCATTGCTGGATGATTCTGAACGATGAAACTGAAATCCAGCAGCAACGTCCTCTCCAGATTCAGCAGCCTAGCTACAGAATTGAAAAGTAACAGCGGCCCTGGGAGTCTACGTAGGAGTAATCCCACCAGAATTTTGAAACTTATGTAAGATACTGTCATTAAACTTCTCACACAACGATCTCACTGGATCTATCCCGGCAACATTCTCATGTTAGAAATTATTATTATGCCCCTCATGACACACTCATGTTCTTGTTTATTCAAATCCATGATCATGAAGATAGATCATGGGGTTTTATTGTGGGGATCAATTGCCTAATTTATCTCTTTGATAAGAGGAGAAAATTGACTAGTAAATTAATGAGAGGGATCCGTGATCTACCTATAAATAATAGTCTGTGTACTCCATCTACGGCTACTTGTGAGACATAGATCAGAAAGTTCCTCTCGTAAAAAATTATTTTCGAACTTGAGAAAAAATAGCTAGAGGTATTTATAATCTACATTTACATTGCTATCTGAATTTAGCATTTGATTATATAAAATATATATAACATCTCAAACTTAAAGCAGATCGAGAGTTTGGATCTTTTTACAATAACTTGAACGGTGCCATCCCTCAGCAATTTACTGAAATTTACACACTGGAAGGTTTCACTATGGCACACAAAACCTTGACAGGTAAGACTCCAGGGAGGAAAAATGAGTTTGGGACCTTCGATGAAAGCAGTAACGAAGGAAATCATTTTTGTGTGGACCTCCATTGCGAAACAATTATAATGAAGGAGAATCACCATCGCAGCCAATATATACAGATGAACATGCATGGAGATGATGGAGTTTTTCTACATTAGTTTCGGTGCATGTTACGTAATTGTGGTGATGACGATTGCAGTAGTTCTCTACATCAATCCATATTTAATAATAATAAAAAACTAACTTTAATTTCATTGAGATTAACAGTGTGTTTGGGATTGTGGTGCAATCTCCGATTGCAAAAAAATAGAGCGATTGCAAAAAATGGAGGGTTTTGGTGTTTGCTTAATTTTGAAAAGCTAAAATTTAACTATGGGACCCACTTAAATTACTTTTGAAACTGAGTTTCATGGAAATCAATAATTTGCTGCTTTCAGTGTGGGGCTAGGTGGGAGTGGGTAAAAATATATTTTATATATATTAAAATAAATAATAATATATTTTTATATTTTAAAGTATATATTAAATATATATTTAATATATACTTTAAAATATAAAATATATTATTATTTATTATATTTTCTTATAAAAAATATATTTTTAATTTACGTACAGTTCTTACGTGATCGAGTAACTTGGTGGTCGTAGGCCACAACAAGAAGCTCACTGCTACTTCCACCGAGTTAGAGGAGGTCGAGGTGATTCTCCCTATTGTGATGACATCGAAAATGGTGGTGCGGAGGAGCTCCTGAAGTGGCTTACTTGTTGTTGTCGTTCGCCTCTGCTTGTTGGTCGTCGACGCTGGTTGTTGCTTGCTGGAGCTACGGTGATGATCCTGGTGTGGGGAGAAGCTAATGGCGTTGAAGGGAAGAGAGGGTTGGCTGCTGCTTGGAGTGGCGAGGATAGAGAGAGAGCACTGCAACTTGTTTTAGAGAGAGAGGTGTCTACCGCGAGGGAGACGACCAGATAGTTTTTGCTTGATGTCTTCTTCTTCCTCACGTTTTGTGCTTATTTTTCTGCAAAATTCTTTGTTTTTCAATGTAAATTTTCCTTCTCTCTATCGTATTTTTCCTTTGGTTTTCTCCTCTATTACGTATAAATTCGCCCCTTTTTTCCTCTATTGCATGATGTGATTGTGGCATTATTTATAGTAGAAATTTACTGCATTGGTGGCTCAACCACTATGGTTGTCGGCGGTGTGATGGCCTGCAACAACGGTGTGGTGGTTGTCGCGGTTATGCAGTGGGTTGTCAGACAACGGTGTGCTCGCAATGGTGGCGTGTCGGTGTCCACTGCATCAGGATCTGCAGTTTTGGGATAGTGGAAATACTGATTTGATCTCGCAATTTATAATTATTCTAATTGCATCTCTAATTGGATTTAAACTTGTAATTTTGTGCAATTGTATCCCCGCTAGAATTTTAACAACAACCTTGGCTTTGTGCGTCTTTTTTATTTTGGTCCTTGACTTTTGATTTATGAAATTCAACCCTTAATTGACCATTAAATTCTCGATGTCTTCAATTTGGCCCCAAACTTTGCGTAATTGACATGCAAAAATTCAATTTGGTCTCTGAAAATTTCAATGTTCTCAATTTTGTGATTTTGTGCAATTGTATCTCCGTCGAATTTCAACAACAACCTTAACGTTGGGCGTCTTTTTATTTTGGTTCTTGATGTCTGATTTATGTGATTTGACCCTTAATTGACTATTAAATTCTCAATGTCTTCAATTTGTCCTCGACTTCGCATAATTGGCTTGGAAAAATTTAATTGGGTCTCGAAAATTCCAATCTTCTCAATTGAGCCCATTTTAAGCTTAAACACTTGATTTTTTACCAATTAAGGTTGTGTTTGTTTTACGATTGAAACCACTTTCCAAACTTTAATGTGTTTGTTTGCCTTTAAAAATGTTGATCAATGGAAAACACTTTCGAGTCAAAGAAAAATTTGGTTTGATTTTCAGGAAAGTGTTTTCCGGAAAATTTGAATGAAAATAATTTATGAAATGTTAATTATTATTATTTTAATTTGTTCACCTTTCATTTTTTTTTTAATTTTTTAGATTTGATCTCTATTATTTTGATTATTATTTATTTTATTTGAGATAATTTATGAAATTATATTTTTTTCAATTTCATTCTCATTCAACTTTTTAATTTGTAAGATTTGTTCCTCATTATTTTAATAAACTTGAAAAAAAATTAATTTATTAATAAATTATTTTCCAGTTCATTTTCCATAACACAAACAAACACTGGAAAGTGTTTTCCAGTTCATTTTCCATAACACTACCAAACATTGGAATTCACTTTCCCCGGAATTCACTTTCCAAATGAAAATCACTTTCCAGCAAACAAGCGGGACCTAAGCCCTTAATTAATTTTATGTTACTCATTTAAAGTATAATTAAGTCCTTGCACTTAATTGAATCCTTCAATTGAACCTTAAATTAATTCTCAATCATAATAATACTTTAAATCAATCGACGGTAAAATCAAATGAACTCATAAAAATATAATTATGCCTACGACTTAATTTTTACACGATTTATCCGATGATATATTATTTTTGCCTTAAATCTGTATTTTCTCTATTTACGGGGACAAAAGAGATATGATCGGACTCTCGAAAACAATCAAAATTTTCACATTGATTTTTCTACCATAATCAACCTCTTTTATTTTATTTTTGTTGTTTTTGGGTAGATTTTGGGGAATAACCCCAAAATTGGGTTATGACACACTTGTACACATATCTTTAAAAATCAAAATCACCCTCGGTTAAGATACTGATTCAATGTGTGCGGGAGGGGTAAACAAATATTTTTAATGTGCAAAAATACACAAAAAATACCCCATATAATCTGGTAATGTCAACCAATCACGTGGAAAAATCAAAAATACCCTCGATACAAAGGGTTGAGCACATCGAGGGATGAAATTGTATCGAGGGTATTTTTGTGAGTGTGTGGACGATGTTTAACCGATATCTTTTAGCTTTTCTTCTAATAATCTGAGATAGAAGCGCATCAAGGTTTTTATCTTTTCCTTCAAATTTTTGGCGAGAGAAAAAGATCGGGATTGGTGATTTCGAGCAAGAAGCCATGGCCATGATAGCGGTGCAGGTGGTGCTCGAGCAACTGGCTTCCTTGGTAGCGAAGAAACACGCTTCTTGGGAGGAGTTAGAGGGGAATCGATGAACTACGGGATGATTTGCAGAGCATGAAATCTTTCCTTCGAGGATGCGGAAGAAAGGAGTGAGAGTGATGAAAGACGCAGAACACGGGTCAAACAAGTGAGAGATGTGGCTTATGATGCCGAGGACATTCTTGAAGAGTTTATGCTCCGGTTTGCTCCATCTCATGGGAGTGGTTTTGTTGGGTTTGGGCTTCCCTCTTAGGAGGAGGATGACCCAAATATTTGTGTGGGTTTAGCCCACATGAAAGTACCCAATTAGAAGGGCAGGACACAATTATTTTGAGCTGCCAAGAAGAACAAAAGACATAAGAAATAGGAAGAGAAAAGGTGAGGGAGCCGAGAGAAAAGAGTGAAGAGAGGCAGCGAGAACACTCTGTCTTCTTCCTTGGATTGCTAACTCGTTAACCGTTGGATCGGGTTGAAATTTGGACAGCAGCTTCCACACACATAGATCTTCATTCGGAACGGTTGGATTGAAGATTGAAGCTATGGAAGTTGATCTGCGTGACAAAACTTCGGGGCTGTCAGTTGTGAGCCTTCTCTCAACTTTGTTCTCTTTAATTCTTGTTGTATTCCAAGAATAGTTTAATTTTGATGATATATGTTGTAGCCCTTAGTTAAATCTGAGGAAAAATATTGTGAACCCATTATTTATGATAGTGGAAGTGTTTGAGTGGACTACGGTCCCGTGGTTTTCCTTCTCATATCGGGAAGGTTTTCCACGTAAAAATTTACGTGTTGTGCTTGTGGTTTTGGATATATATTTTCAGCATATATTCTGCTCTATTTAGAAGTTTCCTATAGATTCACACAAAGAGAGAGTGTTGAGTATTGTTGTTTCTCCCAACAAGTGGTATCGAGCTTAGTGCGATCGAGCACCCTAAATATCTTGTGTTGAATAATGGAGGCTAATCTAAGTAGAATGGTGTGTTTGAATGGTTCAAATTATAATATATGGAAAGGTAAAATGGAAGACCGGTTTTATGTGAAACAATTTCATTTACTGTGTTTAGCGTCTAGAAGCCATAAAATAAATCTGATGAAGAATGGACTTTGATGCATAGACAAGTATGTGGATATCTTAGACAGTGGGTAGATGATAATGTCTTGAATCATATTGAGGGTTAGACACATGCACACACACTTTGGAAAAAACTTGAGGAGTTGTATACTCGTAAGACCGGGCATAGTAAAATGTTTTTGATGAAGCAATTGATGTATTTGAGATACCAAGATGGAACTCCCTTAATGGATCACTTGAACACTTTCCAAGGAATTATTAATCAGCTTGATGGGATGGGTATCAAGTTTGATGAAGAGGTTCAAGGGTTGTGTTTACTTGGTACATTGTCGGACTCTTGGGAGACATTTAGAATGTTATTATTTAACTCGACCCGAATGGTGAAATCAATATGGATCCGGCTAAAAGTAGTATATTGAATGAAAAGATGAGAAGAAAATCACAGGATCCTCTTCACGATCGGAGGTGTTGGTTATAGAAAGAAGGGAAGGAGTAAGAGCAGAGGTCCGAAAAATAGAGATAACAGCAGAAACAAGTCCAACGAGTTTGCCAATGTTGAGTGCCATCATTGTGGCATGAAAGGGCATATCAAGAAATATTGCAGACAGTTGAGAGAGAGAATAAAGAGAAAGGGAAGGAGATATAAAATGAAGATGGCAAGAATGGTAATAGAGTTGCCACCACTACTTCGGAGATTTCTTCACTTGTTTATGATGATGATGTCATTAATTTTGCATGCCATGAGACCAGTTGGGTGATTGGCGGTGGTGCTTCAACTCATGTTACATCCGACAAGATTTCTTCACTTCCTATCCAGTCGGTGACTTTGGGACAGTGAAGATGGGCAATGATGACTTGGCCAATATTGTCGGCATTGGAGATGTATGCTTGGAGATGAGTAATGGCATGAAGTTAGTTCTTCATGATGTGAAGCATATTCCTGACATCCGTTTGAACTTGATATCTGTAGGCAAATCGGTGGAAGCTCACTAGAGGTGCTATGGTTATTGCTCGAGCTTATAAGCTTTCTACTTTGTATATGTTAGAAGCAAAATTCTCCAAAGACATTATTAATGCAATGGATGATGAGTCTTCTACAGAACTATGGCATAAGAGACTTGCTCATGTGAGTGAGAAAGGCTTGGAATTATTGGCCAAGAAGAATTTGCTAGCAAGAATGAAGAGTGCATCTTTGAAAAAGTGCACACATTGTTTGGCAGGTAAGCAAAACAGGGTTTCCTTTAAGAGTTCCCCTTCTGCCAGAAAGACAGGTATACTTGATCTTGTACATTCAGATGTATGTGGTCTTATGAAGACTAAAACACTTTGTCTTTACTTTGTGACTTTCATATATGATCATTCAAGGAAATTATGGGTATATACCTTGAAAAGTAAAGATCAGATATTAAATGTGTTTAAGCAATTCCCGGCTTCAATCCGGAGGCAAGCCGGGAAGAAGTTGAGGTGCATCGAAACAGATAATGGGGAGAGTATTTGGGTCCTTTTGATGAGTATTGCGAGGCAACGAGGTATTTTGCATCAAAGAACACCTCCAAAGACTCAGTTGAACGGTTTGGCTGAAAGAATGAACAGAACTCTGGTTGAGAGAGTAAAATGTTTGCTTTCACAATCACAGTTGCCAAACTCCTTTTGAGGGAAGGCTTTGAACACAACATTACATGTTCTTAATCTCACTCCATGTGTCCCTCTTCAGTTTGATGTACCAGACAGGGTATGGAATGACAAAGATGTTTCTTATGATCATTTGAATGTCTTTGGATGTAAGGTATTTGTGCATATTCCCAAAGATGAGAGATCGAAACTGGATGTGAAGACCCAACAATGTATCTTCCTAGGTTATGGCCTAGATGAGTTTGGTTACAGATTGTATGATCCAGTTGAGAAGAAACTTGTGAGAAACCGAGATGTTGTGTTTATGGAAGATCAAACTATTCATGATATTGAGAAGACAGAAAAGGTAGTGCCTCAATATAATGATTGTTTGATTGATTTGGATTCACCTTCTTTGATAGATTTGCCAGCACAAGTTGAACATGATGTTCAGAATGACCTCCAAGTTCCAGATGATACAGATGTTCCCTTACACGACGAATCTCATGATCGATTGCCGATACGGAGATACCACCGGATGTTCCACCCGGAAGGTCTACCGAGATCGACATCCTTCCACTCGGTATTACGTAAATGAGTACGTGTTATTAAATGACGGGGGAGAGCCCGAGTGTTATGCAGAAGCCATGGAAGATGAACACAAGTCAAAGTGGTTTGATGCTATGCAAGATGAGATGAAGTCATTGCATGACAATCACATCTTTGATTTGGTGAAGCTACCAAAGGGTAAGAGAGCCTTGACAAACATGTGGATTTACAAGGTGAAGTAGGAAGAATACACTTCACAACCACGGTATAAAGCTAGACTGGTTGTGAAGGGATTCAGGTAGAGAAAAGGCATTGACTTTGATGAGATTTTCTCTCCGGTTGTGGAGATGTCATCCATCTGTGTTGTTCTTGGTTTAGCAGCTAGTCTAGACTTAGAGGTTGAACAAATGGATGTGAAAACTGTCTTCTTTCATGGTGATTTGGAGGAAGAGATTTATATGGAGTAGCCAAAGGGTTTTAAGGTAAAAGGAAAAGAGGACTATGTGTGTCGGCCCAAGAAAAGTTTTTATGGTTTGAAGCAGGCACCTAGACAATGGTATAAGAAGTTTGAGTCTGTTATGGAGGAGCAAGGCTACAAGAAGACTACTTCTGATCATTGTGTTTTTATGCAAAATTCTCTGATGGAGATTTCATTATTTTATTGCTTTATTTTGATGATATGTTGATTGTTGGCATGGATTCTTCAAGAATTGACAAGTTGAAGAAGCAGTTAAGTCAGTCATTTGCAATGAAGGACTTGGGGCCAGCAAAGCAGATTCTTGGGGTTCGTATTCATAAATCCAGAAAAGATAAGAAATTGTTTATATCACAAGAGCAATACATTGAGAAAGTGCTTGTGAGGTTCAACATGAACAATGCTAAAGTGGTTAGCTCTCCTCTTGCTATACACTTTAAGTTGAGCACAAAGCAAAGCCCTTCGACAGATGAAGAGAAGGAAGATATGGAAAGAATTCCATATGCCTCAGCATTAGGAAGCTTGATGTATGCAATGGTTTGTATGAGACCAGATATAGCTCATGCAGTTGGTGTTGTTAGTCGGTTTCTTTCAAATCTAGGAAAAAAACATTGGAATGCGGTGAAGTGGATTATGAGATATCTACGAGGGACTTCCAAGATGTGTCTTAGCTTTGGGAGTGGTAAACCAATGTTGGTTGGCTACACGGATTACGATATGGTCGGAGATATGGATACCCGTAAGTCTACTTGGGTTACTTGATCACCTTCTCGGAGGAGTTGTTTCTTGGCAGTCAAGGTTACAAAAATGCATTGCACTTTCTACAACTGAAACAGAGTTGATTGCAGCAACGGAAGCTTGTAAAGAGTTGCTATGGATGAAAAGGTTTTCACAGTAGCTTGGTCTCAAACAACAACAATATGTGTTGTTTTGTGATAATCAGAGTATTATCCACCTTGCAAAGAACTCTTCATTTCATTCAAGATCGAAACATATCGATGTCAGGTATCATTGGATAAGAGATACTCTCAATGATAAGTTGTTAACTCTTGAGAAAATTCACACCGATGATAATGGTTCGGATATGCTAACGAAGGCTCTAACAAGGGAGAAGCTTGAGACATGTTGCTCGATCGCCGGGATGGCGAATCCCTCTACCTAGTCGAGAAGAGGGAGATTTGTTGGGTTTGGGTTTTCCTCTTAGGAGGAGGATGACCCAAATATCTTGTGTGGGTTTAGCCCACATGAAAATACCCAATTAGAAGGGCAGGGTACAATTATTTTGAGCTAGCAAGAAGAACAAAAAGACACAAGAAATAGGAAGAGAAAAGGTGAGGGAGCCGAGAGAAAAGAGTGAAGAGAGGCAGCAGAACACTCTGTCTTCTTCCTTGGATTGCCAACTCGTTAATCGTTGGATACCCATTCTTGGGTTACTGATTTCCAAATCGTTTGCATCTGCGAGCTTCTACGAGTTGCTCTGCAGGGGTTTCAGTGACAGTGAACGAACCCGTTCGGATAATCTGCAATCAATGACTTACATCCAATTAATTGATGCTCTAAGAAATTATCTATGGAGAAGGAGGTATGTCATTGTTTTGGATGATGTATGGGATGTAAACGCTGGGAAACAATAAAGTATGCATTTCTGATTGTAATCGTGGTAGTAGAATTATCTTCACTACACGTATAGGTAACTTGGCTGAATCTATAGAGAACACCAGTCATGTTTATGAACTCCGACCTTTACGAGAAAATGAAGCTTGGACTCTCTTTGCATGAAGCCTTTAGAGGGGAACACAAGGTCGTTTGCCGACCTGAACTGGAAGAGATGTCTCGAGAAATGAATTTTGGAAACATAAAATAATAGAATATATGTATCTCATAAAAATAATTTTTGAATTTAACTTTATAAATTAATGACAAGTTCAACTCTTTATTTCTTCTACATGGATCATTCATTTTACACGGTGTAAGTGTTTGCACCAACCACGTGTCGTCGCATGACATTTGAAGAATGAGTTCAAAGGATAGTTATTAAACCTGACTATAAAGAGGACTACAACGATCGTGTTAAATATTTTTATTTAACAAAGGATAGTTATTTAGAAATAATATATGTTTTTTTTTAAACATTATTTTTAATATCATCATATCAAAACGATTTAAAAATACCAAAAACATTTTCCAAATGCATTCTCAAACCTGGTCTTAATCTTGTCGATTACTTAGATTCAAGTTTAATTTCAATTTCAATTAATTTGATTGATTTGCAATCTAATAAATTCAGATTGAATCTCAAAATAAAATCATTTTAAATAAAATAATAAACTCGAGCTTAATTTATAACCCAACGATATCTATCGACCTCTTTTTATTAAAAAAAGTGTAATATCTTTAAAATAGTAGTGATGAAATTTCAAATGAAAACTTGCTTATGAATTTCTCATAGAGTTGAAAAGTAATCGCTCCAAATGTCGAGTGTTACAGTTTAATCACCGTCGAAATGATCAATGAATCAAGAGTTGTTGCTTGTCCGTTCGCTCATGAACGTATGCCAAGGTGAGTCAAAGTCTTTCCAATATTTCCAGCAGGTCTTTAAAGCACTGAAGTCTCTTCTTTGACAATTCGTGAAGAAAATAACATTAAATGCATGAAAGAGAGGCGAAGGGTGGTTGTGTAGACATAGAGGACCTCTTCATGTTGCCCGGATGCACATAAGACATAACAATATTCTACTGATTGCAGTGGTTCGATCATATATAGAATAATCTAAGATGATGATGAAAAAATGTGGGTTTGGATGTGGCTAACATTTTTGACTCTGTGGTCGACGTTGTCATGGGTGCTTCGAGGAAGAGAGGAGTGGTCTCTTGGAGATGAAAGCTTTGATCAATCCAAACAGACTTTTCGGGCATCTCAGGCGACTGGACGGCCAATAAAGAGCTGGATATCTCTAATTGTTGTGAGTGGTATGGGTGTTGGGAAATTCCGGCTTTCCCATGCGCGGACCGGGGGTGTACTGATACTTGCTCATAGAAGGTTTAAGCACACTGACACAATATTTAACGTGGCTCGGCAAAACTGCCTACATCCACGGGAGAGAGTCATTGTATTAGAGATAGAGAAAGGGTTACAATAAATACATATAGAGGAGGAGGATTACATCCACTCTACTCAACTCACTCTTCTCTCTCTAGCTCTCTCTACACAACACATTCACTTGTGTTTCTCCCTCTCTACACAACACATTCACTTGTGTTGCTCTCTCTCACTCATTTTTAGCTTTAAGAAGCTCCTCTATTTATAGCAAGAGTGAGGAGACAATCTTCTTCATAAATCAAAGTTGGCCACCAAACTTTCTTCATAGTCAAAGGTTGGCCACCAACCTTCTTCAACAATGGTGGGTTGGCCACCAACCTTCTTCAACAATGGTGGGTTGATAACTCTACCATTTTCAACAATGGTAGGATATTGCCACAAATGGCAATATACCTAACAATCACCCCCTTTGCCATTTGTGTGGGCAATTGTCCTCTTGCTTATTCAGCACAAGCTTGCATTCTGCAGCTCTTCCAAGCTTACCATTCTGAGAGCGTCTTCAACACAACATTCCCCTTCGAGCATATCAACCATGCTCGGTCTGGAATGATTTTTCAAGCCTTACACCAAGGCTTACAACACCCCCTCAAACGAATATTTCCAAGTGTGACAGTCATTGAGTATTTCAATGTGATCACAAGCTCACCACTCTTCCAAGAGTCTACTCATCCAGGAGTTGCGTCTGCCCTCTGTTCCACCCTAGGAACCACGCCTTACTTCTCCATGAGTCTCTCGCTCTTAGTCGTAAGAGTCCAGGTAGCTCTCCACCTTTAACCATGGGGGCAGCCCATTAAAGGTTGATCCATATTTGTCTTCATACTCTGAGTATTACAATGCCATTACCGAGCTCACTACCTTGACAAGAGTCAACTCGTTCCCGGAACCTGCGCATGCCCTCTGCTCTTTCATAGCGATCGCGTCTTAATGCTCCACAAGTCATCCACTTATTGTCCAAGGCAAATGTTTTCTAGCTCATTGATCTTTAGCATGGGGGCGATATCCATGAAAGTCAATCCTGCATTTGTCTCTATACTCATCATAGCCACTTCATTGGCTATACACTTGTCCACTCATATCTAGCCATCAAATTGGCTCTAGGGTTGTTCTGAACTGGGCTCATATTATGGCCCACACACCTTCTCCTTAGGGTGTCTGAACTGGGGCTTCTATCATGGCCCTCACACCTTCTCTAAGGTGTCTTCGCCCGTTGTCATGGGGCAGTCTGATCTGGGCTCCTATCATGACCCTCACACACCTTCCATCTAAGGTGTCTTCGCCCGTTGTCATGGGGCGGTCTGATCCGGGCTCCTATCATGGCCCTCACGCACCTTCCATCTAAGGTGTCTTCACCTTTCATAGGTGATCGCATCCTCTTTCAGCTGAGATGCTTCAAAGTGGATCTAAAAATCTCTACCACCATGTGCACTTATGGGAGAGACTATCACATCAGCTACATAGAAAGAGAAAGTTGCGGTATACTCCTCGCAATCCTCCACCTCGATTTCTATGTTTGGAGCTTTTGTACCTTTCTGCTCGACAGCTCCACCTACACCAACTCTCTTTGGTGTCTTCGTCTTTCATCATAGACGATTGCCTTTTATCACAGGCGTTTGCACTCCCTCAATTAGGTGCCTCTGCAACAGCTCTCTTTCCATCCTTGCATGCATTGGAAAGGTCTTCGCCTGTTGTCTTCATTAAGAGCATAAGAGACTTCTTGTTGTACAAACTTTAACGATCTCGCTCTGAGCTTCATCTGGAACACTTCTTCTCCTTGCACCTCTTGTCTCATTACAGATACCTCGTTGGATCCTACGAGTACTCCTGCACAATCTCCGTGTGCCCTCGTGCAATTCTACGTTCTCCGATTTCTCTATTCCTTGCTTATGTTTGACAGTAGCTCATCCTGTCATAACACCTGTCCAAGTCAAAATAGGGTGTCAATCTTTATCCCCTGCTGTATTTCTCTTCCATTATCAGGGTCTTCATCAATTCTCCCCTCGAGAAATCACAGTCACCGAATCTAACTTCTTTGGAGAAATCACCACTTCATCAGATCCTTGATCATACAGAACCCAACTGTTCCCTTGTGCCGCCATCCTGCTAGTCTTCAACTGTTTCATTACAAACTGCTATATATACGAAAATAGTACCGTATGGATAATCCTTCCACTAAGCAAGTTCCCAGGAAAGATTGGAGGGGTCACACTGGTCCCGCTTAAAACCCAATCTCCTAGACAGAACTTCTTAGGCCATATCTATCCATCGTACTGTCTTTCCATATATACAACCATTTGCTAGCTGGTTTTTCTTTACAAGTGATCTGGAATATACTGGTTTAATACATGATTTCTCAATATCTGGCGAGACTACCAGTGCTTAGATTCGTCAAGATTGGTCTTCGTCAATTTCCACTCTTCACCTCAAATTATCCACATGATCGGGTGTCCAGAGTGTCCCAATTTTGCCTTCCCTCAAGGCAGTTAAATTTCTCCCCACTTAGCAGTTCAGCACATGTAATTGGGTAAACATGTGCACCTTCTTCTTCTTCTCTTCAACGACCACCATGATGCCCTTCAGATGCCTCCTGATCGGGCAATCTCTTTTGTTAATTCACCGCTGTCATTTTTGGTCTCAAATATCAACGATCGGACCGTACCATTGCATCCAGAAAGATCAAATTAGCTGGAAACAAGTCTGAAATCGTCCAAATTGCACTTCAGACGGCTAAGATTTGATCAAAACAAGTCTGGCCTGATCAACGGCCCAGATTCAATCTCAGATCCGGTTGCACGTAGACTCTGCTGCACAGAATCTTATCCCACCAGTGACATGGCACTGTTGACTTGACTGATGATGTGGCGCTGACGTGGCACCGATGACGTGGCGTTGACTGGCCGGTGACGTGGCGTTGACTTTTCCAGTCAAAACTTTGACCGACAATAACTTCTTCGTTTGAACTCCGAATTAAGTGTGCTATACACCGTTGGAATCGTGGTGACCTCCTCTAGAAGATCAGATACTCAAAAATCATTTTTGAGCACTTTGATTTTTCTGCAAAAAATCAAACACCTACCTACACCAACGGCTCTGATACAAGTTGTTGGGGTCAACTGGTATTCGGGTCGGGTCAGCCAATCCGGGCGAAGAAGACGCATGGGGCGCGTGGGCAGATGCCCTGCTGGAGAGTGCGGCCATGTCCGACATCAGATTTTGACGTCGTTTTCACCAGTGGCTTCGTCTCGGCCTCCTCTACACAGTGGTATGGTCAAAACACAATTTTGACAATTTTCATTTTTGAGCAAAATCAAACACCCCTTTAAACCATCAGCTCTGATACCAGTTGTTGGGAAATTCCGGCTTTCCCATGTGCGGACCGGGGGTGTACTGATACTTGCTCATAGGAGGCTTAAGCACACTGACACAATATTTAACGTGGTTCGGCAAAACCGCCTACATCCACGGGAGAGAGACATTGTATTAGAGATAGAGAAAGGGTTACAATAAATACATATAGAGGAGGAGGATTACATCCACTCTACTCAACTCATCAACTCTCTCTAGCTCTCTCTACACAACACATTCACTTGTGTTTCTCCCTCTTTCTACACAACACATTCACTTGTGTTGCTCTCTCTCTCATTTTTAGCTCTAAGAAGCTCCTCTATTTATAGCAAGAGTGAGGAGACAATCTTCTTCATAAATCAAAGTTGGCCACCAAACTTTCTTCATAGTCAAAGGTTGGCCACCAACCTTCTTCCACACTGGTGGGTTGGCCACCAACCTTCTTCAACAATGGTGGGTTGATAACTCTACCATTTTCAACAATGGTAGGATATTGCCACAAATGACAATATACCTAACAATGGGATCAAATGTGATAGCACCACAAGGCGAGTGATCCAACTCTCTCTTGCGGGTGCAAGGGATTTCCGCTGGGCAACTGGGTTCTCAACGCATCATTGTTTCCGCCTTTTAAGGAATTGCAGGGTCTTAATTTGAGCAGAAACAGATTAGTCGGCTGCTTTGAGAATGAAGGTTCAATCTTTTTTTATATATGCTCTTATAATTATAAAATAAACGTATAATATTGCTATGAAGTAGTGTTTGATAATGTTACTTCTTTTGCCTCGAGTTTGTTATGAGCCGGAATTAAGAATGAGCTGGAATAAGTGGGGAAAGTGTGTTCAGATTTGATTATTAGAAGTTATTGCAGTCCATTCCTTTGAAGTTATTACATTACGTTATTTTTAGATGGTGGGTTTTGTAACTGCACTTAGATCATGAAGTTATTACATTACGTTATTTTTAGATGGTGGGTTTTGTAACTGCACTTAGATCATGGGAAAACCCACCCTGAGGTCATTAAGTTTTCATTGGTCAGTTACAAGAAGTGTGCAGAGATATGAATAAAGAATTGACTTTTGAACACAAGATTACGGAGAGTATTCTGGCTCCTCAAATTGCCCTTATTCCTTTTTGTTTCTAGTGTGTTTATAACAGGGTTTCTCTTGCAGGCTTCGAAGTCCTGTCATCAGAGCTAAGGAAGTTGAACGTCCTTGACCTAAGTGGTAATCGTTTTAGTAACAATTTAGTATCGTGTTTCAATGGGTTTGGGTTTTCGTCTCTCAAGTCCTTGGATCTATCCAACAATCCGCTTGAACGAGCAGCTGGTAATAATTTAATAAGCAACTTATTTTCCTTTTTATACGATTTCTTCTCCATCTTTATTTCCTTCCATCAGGCTTCTGAGAACCATCTTGCAGGTTTCCAAGTCTTGTCATCGAGGTTAACAAACCTGGAGAGCCTAAGCCTAAAGATGAACGAATACAACGATAGCATTTTCTCAACTCTAACTGGACTTTCATCTCTCAAGTCCTTGGATCTATCATACAATCAGCTGACAGGATCGGCTGGCTTCAATGGTAATGTTTAGTTATCTAGTTTTGAGTCTTTTCCAATATTTTACTTTCAAAATTTCGAGTTATAATCAGGAAGAACGGATGGTTACTTCCAATAATTCTTTTCACAAAAACACTATCTTAATTAAGGCATAAAATAAAAATTTAACTCCAGCCATTGGTGTATCATTTTGATGTATAATGTGACAATTATATATATATATATATATATATATATATATATATATATCTTGTAGGTTTTCAACTCCAGCCGATGAGGCTGAGGAAACTAGAGAAACTTGACCTGAGTCGTAATCAACTTAACAGCAACATCTCATCAATTCTAAGTGGACTTCTATCCCTCAAGTCTTTGGATCTATCATATAATAATATGTTGACAGCATCAGGTATCATTGGTAGTGGATAATATTTTTCTAATTAGAGGTTTTGCATAATAATGAGGCATTGCCACTTACATATATATAGCGCCAACATTCTTGCAGGTTTTGAGGTCCTAACATTCAAATTGAGGAAACTAGAGAGCCTTGACCTCAGCTATAATGAATTCAACGACAGCGATTTAACACATTTGTGTGAATTTCCATCTCTCAAGTCTCTAAATCTATCAGGCAACATGCTCTTAGGATCAACTACTATCAATGGTAAACTTGTGAACATTTTTGGCATCTTCTAGCTAATTAGACATGAAATTCATTTTTGAAGCGCTACATGTGTTTGCTTTTAGTTGCAAATGTGTTAAATAATATTTTTAAAATAGTTTTGGAATGCATCATAAGTTCAATTATTTTTTATGAATTATATTTGGTGATCAAATTTGGTGTTTTTTTTTTAATAATCCAAGACAAAGATGTTGCCCAATTCATCACTTAATTTCACTGGCTGCCGTCTCTTTTCAATTAGACACATTGCAGGTTTAAGGAAGCTGGAAGTCCTTAGTATGAACGAGCTCAACATCACCGGAACTACTTTGCTGCAGTCATTGGGAACGTTGCCATCCCTAAAGACCCTTTCTCTTAAGGACACTAATCTAAGCGGGACGTCAATAATTCAAGGTCAATCATAGTTCAGTCGCCTAATTAAAGTCTTACAGAGTTATCTTCTATCAAGTACAACGTAAAATAAATGTACAATGGAATCTCAGAAGCATATTTTCATCATCATTATTTTTTCACAGGGACATTTTTCAATTCGACCACCCTTGAAGAGTTGATACTCGACGGCAGTTCTTTCCCAATAAACAATCTTCAGAATATTGGAGCGTTTTCAGGGCTTAAAATCTTGTCTTTCAGTGATTGTAATCTCAACAGCATCTTACCAGCAAAAGGTAAGCTAACCACGTTTACATCAATAACTAATTAAATGAAATTTTCATCGCAACTAGTTATAAAACATCGGAGAGAAACTGTGCAGGTTGGTGTGAGTTGAAGAATTTAGAGCAGTTAGATGTCTCTTGGAATAATCTAAGGGGATCACTCCCAGATTGTTTCAGAAACTTCTCATCTCTAAAGCTATTAGATGTTTCCGGGAATCGGTTCACTGGGAATATTGCCTCCGGTCCTCTTTCCAGTCTCATATCCCTTGAGTTCTTATCACTTTCAAATAACCACTTTGAAGTCCCACTTTCGTTCAACTCCTTCATGAACCACTCAAAACTCAAGTTCTTCATATGTGACCACAGCACACTAATATTAGGAGACAAGGCTGGCTTTCAGAATTTCATTCCAAAGCTCCAATTAATGTTTTTCAGCTTGTCAAGTAGAAAATCTAAAGCACTCAATGCAGATATTCCAAACTTTCTCTACAGCCAATATGACTTGAGAATCCTTGATCTCTCCCACAACAATTTCATTGGAATGTTCCCATCATGGTTACTTAAGAACAACACGAGGTTAGAAGAGCTATATTTGAGGGGGAACTCTTTTGCTGGTCCTTTGATATTGCAAAATCAGCCAAATCCTGACATGACTGTCGTGGATATATCAAACAACAACATAGGCGGTCAAGTTCCAAGAAATATATGCTCGGTATTCCCAGATTTGTCAATATTAAGGATGGCTATGAATGGACTGACAGGTTGCCTTCCTTCTTGTTTTGGAAATATGAGCTCTCTAGAGCATATGGATTTTTCTGACAATCAATTGTCTACAGTAAAACTAGAGCAGTTGAAGAGTTCATGGATTGTCAATCTATCAAACAACAATTTGGTTGGGCAGATACCTCCTTCAATCTTCAACTCATCTGCATTCCTATATCTATACCTTGATGGCAACCACTTTACGGGACAAATATCAGGCTTTCCACCTCCCAACTGGATACATTTGAGTGCATTGGATATCAGTAGCAATCAATTATCAGGTATGCTTCCAGCGTGGATGGGCAACTTTTCATATCTCCAGGCAATGGATTTGTCCAGAAATCATTTTCAGGGTCCAATTCCTCGAGATTTCTGCGACCTTGGCAGCCTTAAATATTTGGACATGTCTGAGAACAATTTGTTGGGCTCTGTACCATCTTGCTTCAGCCCATCAAAAATAAAACATGTTCATCTATCCAAAAACCAATTGAGCGGTCCGTTGACAGAGGCATTTTATAACAGCTCTTCCTTGGTGACGTTGGATCTAAATTACAACAACTTCATGGGCCCGGTTTCAAATTGGATTGGCAATCTTTCGGTCTTGAGTGTTCTTCTTCTGAAAGCTAACAATTTTTCTGGTGAGTTTCCTACGCAGTTATGCTTGTTAGAGCGTTTAACCATTTTGGATGTTTCACAAAATAAGCTCTCTGGTTTTCTACCCTCCTGTCTAGCAAATTATTCTCTAAAGCAAAATTTAGACAAAGCGGCAGCTATTCATGAAAGAACCTTTAAAATCAAGTCCATAAGCAAGATGTATTCTGAAACCAATTTACTGCTAGGGAGGATCGATAACCAGGGAAGAAGTTTTAGAGTCGTCAATATAGAAGAAGCAATAGAATTTTCAACTAAAAGGAGGTCAGATGATTACAAGGGCACTGTTCTCAACTTCATGACTGGTTTTGATCTCTCCAGCAATAGATTCTCAGGCGAAATCCCATTGGAGATGGGAAAATTAAGTGAGTTGCATGCGTTGAACTTGTCACACAACAATCTCACTGGATCTATCCCTGCGACATTCTCAAACTTAAAGCAGATAGAGAGCTTGGATCTTTCTCACAATCACCTCGATGGTGTCATCCCTCCACAGCTTGTTGTGCTCAACTATCTAGAAGTTTTCAGCGTGGCACACAATAACTTGTCAGGAAAAGCTCCAGAGTGGAAAGATCAGTTTGGGACCTTTAATGAAAGCAGTTACGAAGGTAATCCTCTTTTATGTGGACCTCCGTTACAGAACAAATGCAGTGGAGAAGAGTCACCGTCACAGCCCATGCCTAATGATGAACGAGAAGATGATGGTTTCATTGACATGGATGTTTTCTATGTGACATTTGGTGTAAGTTACATAATTGTGGTGTTGACAATTGCAGCAGTTCTCTATATAAATCCACTTTGGAGGGGCGGTGGTTTCACTTCATTGAAGAGTGCATTGGCACTTGCTCCTCTTTACTGGTGGTTAATTTTCGCATATGGGATTAATGAGTTTGCTGTGGTTGGTGGTCTCTCATAGATTAGCCTTACTTACTTTTGATGTTATCAATAAATGAGTGTTGTGATTAACTACATTTATCTGTGAGCTCCTCCTAAGAATGTCTTGTTGACTTTGTTGTCGCTATGTATATATAAATATTTATTTCTGCGCACAGACCGTCATGCATGTTGGAAAATTCTGATCAAGAAGTTACATCTTGAATACAATTTCTCATCAATTAATCGTGTCGACGTAATCTTCAAGTGAATAACGAGGAAGGCAATTTCTTGGAGCTGAAGAAAATATATGGAACACGCTGGTGTGAACTTGTGTGATGGCTCCTGCAAATATGAGGAAGAAGTTACATCTTGTTTTTAAAAAGGAAAGCACCAGGAAAGTGCACACCGCAAGCCAAGCATCATTTCTCCAGGAGTGCATTATTAAAGATTGTTACAGAATAATAGTGGAGAAGGCGGGATATCCTGCTTAATTTTGACTCCTCTAACACAAAATAGAATTCTTAGACAATAATTTATGAGAAAATAGCAGGCAAATAACTCCGGTAGTGCTGTAAAGGAAACAATAAGCAGAAGTCTTAAATTAAACAAAAACAATCATTAATTTTGAAGAATTCTAATTAAGATTTTAAAATAATGCAAAGTTATAAAATTGGAAGTTCAATTTTCATTTGATGAAGGCTCTGTTAAGAAGAAAAATTCGATTTGGAAAGAAAATCTCGAAAATAAATGTTTAAAACTCAATTGTAATTCTTCATGGTTTATTTGACTTTATTAAGGGTGTAATTACAAGAAAAAAATGGTTTTCTTTTTAAATTCTATTTAAGCGTTAATTGGAAGGAATTAAAAGGGTTGAATTACAGTTTTAAAATTTTAATCCGGTCAAATATAGGGTTTAATTACATAAATATCAAAGTTTAATAGGCAATTGATACATGATTAAATAAATTCAAAAACAAAGACCAAATTGTAAGAGTCACGAGACTTCAAGGACTTGAATCAACAAAATCAAAGGCTAAATTGAATACAATTGAAAGTTTGATTAATAGCATTTCTCGGCATAGATCTGAGATAGAAACTGCATAGATCTGAGATAGAAACTTGGCAATTAAAAGACTAGTTAATAAAAATTAATTAACTAGATCTTTAAGTTAGCTGGAAACCTTATAGCATAGATATGAGATAGAAACTGCATCGAGGTTTTTGTTTCTTCCTTTCTTCAATTTTTGGCGAGAGAAAAGAGATCAGGATTGGTTATTCCGGAGAAAGAAGTCATGGCCATGATAGCAGTGCAGCGGTGCTCGAGCAACTGGCTTCCTTGCTAACAGAAGAAACACGGTTCTCACTACAAGAAAAGGATACCATTAACAACGGAATGTTGCTACGGCAAAATTTCATCGCTAAATTTGCATCCAGAAATACCCGTTGCTAAACAAATTGCAAAAATTAAAAAAAAAAACAAGTATTGCAACGGATTTTCGTTGCAAGTTTAATGTGCAATGAATTTCCTTTTGCATTTGCAATGGAATTTCGGTTGCATTCGCAACGGATAATCCGTTGCTATTGCAACATAATGGATTATCCGATTCAAAGTATTTTACTTTAAAAATATAGTCTTGCCGGTGGAAAACAACGACAGAGCAGAAAAGAGCATCTCAATTCTCACCCCGAAATCTCTTCTCCTTCCCTTTCCTCTCCACCAAAACAAAATCCAATTTTTCAATTTCCCGGAGAGAAAAAGAAAAGAAAAGAGGGTGAAGCTCAAGAGTCAATGGAGAGGTTAGTGAAGGCAGACGTGAAAGAAGTGGAGATAGCATACGAGAGAAGTCAAAACGGCAGCGCAGTTTTCAGGATAATTAATCTTATGCACACCATGTGTGTGGCAATCTCTTTATCCATCACAAACCCTTCCGCTGTCTATCGATACACTCATAATGCTCTGATAAATTCACACCCTCTTTAATAGACCCAGCAAGGCTATGTCCTAACCATACTGATTCCTACTCGACAGATTCATGGATTACTTTGTGCAAAGCAGAGGAATGATTTTAAGGAAAAAGAGTTCCTTGGAAGGTAGATTTCGATGGAACTCTTCTCTCAGGACAGCAGCATAGCTTCTTGAGTCTCTGTTTCTAAGAGGAACAGGGGAGCAACGAGAAGCGCGGGGTGGTCGCAGATTGTCTTTCTTTTGCACAGAAAAAAAAAAGTATAAATCCTGAATAGGAAATAATTGAACTTTTAGATAAATCTCAAAAAAAATAAAATGAAATCAAAGTGCATTCCCAGCAATACAATTTATCCTACAACCGCATTGGATATCATTAAGTTTCGGGCAGCAATGTTAAGAGTTTAGAACTAAAAAAATTATTTTTTATGTAGTTTTTGATTCGAGTTCTATGATTTACATGATTATTAATTTTAAAATATATAGAATTAGTCAAAATCCACATAATAAACAGACATAGTTTGCCATATTTGATAATATTAAAAAAAAAAATGCCAAAAGCTAAAAATACAATTTTTTAGTTTTACCATTTTTGATGCCTCTTGCGTTGAAGTTGCTCTTGGCATGTATTGTTAGAAAACTTTTAAGAAATAGAGTTTGTAGTTCAATTGGGCTAGTTGCTCTTTTCTCTCTCTTTAGTTTACATTTTTTTGTGTACCTCCATTGCGAAACAATTGTAATGACGGAGAATCACCATCGCAGCCAATACCTACTGATGAACATGAAGACGATGGAGTTTTTCTACATCAGTTTCGGTAGTTGTGGTGATAACGATTGCAGCAGTTCTCTGTATCAATCCATATTTAATAATAATAAAAAAAACTCACTTTAATTTCACTGAGATTAAGGCATAGTTTGCCATGCCCAGTGATGAGAGAAAAGAAAAGAAAAGGATGCACAACCATGACTAGAGTTATGCCACACAGCATGTGATCTGCCTGTCAAAAGAATGATGGGTTTTTTTCTGTATGCATGCCAAATTTGACCACATGTTATCCTATTGTAATATGACACGTGTGCTTGGCATGATCACATGTACTCGTAGCATTGCGCACAGCAGAACGTGGCGATTAAAAGACTAGTTAACAAAAACTTAATTAACTACATCTGGCATTTTTAATTTAGCTTGGAACTTTTGTTTTTTATGCAACGAAACCCACCCTTGTAAATCGCAATTTGTAGCCTTAAATGAGCTAAGTTGACTATTTTAGATTTTTTATAACCTAACTCGAATTTGAAAATTATTGTGCAGATAACAATCATTTTGTCATTACGATACGCTACCTTACAGCATAGATCTAAGATAGAAACTGCATCGAGGTTTTTTGTTTTTTCCTTTCTTCAAATTTTTGGCGAGAGAAAAGAGATCAGGATTGGTGATTCCGGAGCAAGAAGCCATGGCCATGATAGCAGTGCAGGTGGTGCTCGAGCAACTAGCTTCCTTGGTAGCAGAAGAAACACGCTTCTTGGGAGGAGTTCGAGGGGGAATCGATGAACTACGGGATGATCTGCATAGCATGAAATCTTTCCTTCAGGATGCGGAAGAAAGGAGTGAGAGCGATGAAGCACTGAGAGCCTGGGTCAAACAAGTGAGAGATGTGGCTTATGATGCTGAGGACATTCTTGAAGAATTTATGCTCCGGTTTTCTCCATCTCATGGGAGTGGTTTTGTCCATTTTCTTCGCAACTCATACCGTTCCACCCGTAAATTAAGTGCACGGCATCGGCTGGCAGCCCACTTAGAAAGCATTAAAGCAAGGGTGAAAGCCATTTCAGAGAGAAGAAACGCATTTTATTTGAATAGGATTGACATGCCATCAACCTCCAGTGCTGCCGTAGAGAAATGGCATGATCCCCGGATAGCTTCTCTTTACTTAGAGGAAGCTGATGTCGTGGGGATTGAGAACCCAAAACGTCAACTGGTTTCCTGGCTTGTAGAAGGAGAAGAAAAGCTCTCCAGTATCTCTGTGGTTGGAATGGGCGGGTTGGGAAAAACAACCCTCGTAAAGAAAGTTTATGACAGCCACCCCATCAGAAGAAGCTTTGATACCCATTCTTGGGTTACGGTTTCCAAATCGTTTGCATCCGCGGAGCTTCTACGAGTTGCTCTGCAGGGGTTTCTGGTGACAGCGAATGAACCCGTTCCGGATAATCTGCAATCAATGACTGACGTCCAATTAATTGATGCTCTAAGAAATTATCTATGGAGAAGGAGGTATGTAATTGTTTTGGATGATGTATGGGATGTAAACGCTTGGGAAACAATAAAGTATGCATTTCCTGATTGTAACTGTGGTAGTAGAATTATCTTCACTACACGTATAGGTAACTTGGCTGAATCTATAGAAAACACCAGTCATGTTTATGAACTCCAGCCTTTACCAGAAAATGAAGCTTGGACCCTCTTTTGCAAGAAAGCCTTTAGAGGGGAACACAAGGCTGTTTGCCCGCCAGAACTGGAAGAGATGTCTCGAGATATCTTAAGGAAGTGTGAGGGACTGCCACTTGCAATTGTAGCAATAGGGGGCCTGCTGTCAAAGAAGAAAAATGAAGGTTTGGAATGGAAGAAAGTCCGTGACTGCCTAGCTACAGAATTGAAAAGCAACAACGAACTTGGGAGTCTACGTAGAATACTTCAACTAAGTTATGATAATCTTCCTTACTACCTCAAACAATGTTATTTGTATTTAAGTGTTTTTCCAGAGGATCATTTGATAAAAAGAATGAAGTTGATACGGCTATGGATAGTTGAAAGGTTTGTGGAAGAGAAGCAAGGCTTTACAATGGAGGAAGTAGCAGAGGAATACCTTAATGAACTCGTGAACAGGAGTTTGATCCAAGTGGTGGAGATGAATCATTTTAATAGGGTCAAGACATGTCGTGTTCATGATTTAATGCGTGAAATCATACAATTGAAATCCAGGGAAGAATCTCTTGTATTGATAGCAAACGGAACAAGAATAAGCAAGAATGAGAAAGTCCGGCGTCTATCAATCCATGAAAACTCTGAGGAAGTACAATCAGATATGAGATTTCCCTATCTGTGGTCTTTCTTGTCATTTTCATCACATCATTCTTTTGAGCATGGTTTTCGCAATTACAAGCTGTTAAGAGTCTTGAATTTTGATCGTGCTCCCTTTGCCTGCTTCCCACCTGAATTGGTCGAACTGATTCATTTGAGATACTTAAGTTTGAGATGGACCATGATAAGGGAGCTTCCCGAGTCCATAGGGAAGCTCAAGTACTTAGAAACACTTGATTTGAAAGGGAGTACTGTGTCATCTTTGCCTTCTGGTATCACACAGATGACATGTCTTTGCCATCTCCTTAACTATCGATACAGTTTCCATTCCTCATTGTTCTTCGCAGACACTCATGGAATGAGATTTCCATCAGGAATAGGAAGGTTGACTAGCCTGCAGAAATTGGGAAGCGTTGAAGTGAATGAAGATTATGAGTCGATCAGGGAGTTGGGAAAGCTAACTCAGTTGAGAAGGCTGGGCATTTTAAGGCTGAGAGAAGAGCAGGGAATGGATCTATGTTATACATTGGAGAGGTTGAAACACCTCACTGCAATGTATCTTGTTTCACTAAACAAGACGGATGTCTTACAATTGGACTCTATTTCATCTCCTCCAAAATATCTCCAATTTATATATCTCGAATGCAGTCTCTCAGCTTTACCAGGGTGGATAGCTTCACTCCAGTATATTTCCAAGCTAGTGCTTCGATATTCTAATTTGAAAAGTGATGCACTGAAGGCCCTCCAGAAATTGCCTAGTTTGGTGGTGCTTCAACTCCGTCAAGCTTATGCAGGGGAAGAGCTGTGCTGTGATCCCGGAGGATTTTCAAAGCTGAAGAGGCTAGGTCTCCATGACCTGGGGAGATTGCAGCGCATCAGAATAGCAAAAGGATCAATGCCTTGGCTGGAGAGGCTTGAAATCACAGCATGTACGGTTCTAGAAACTGTGCCGGATGGGATTGAAAACCTGAAAAACATAGAACACCTGGTTCTGTGGGAGATGCCGTCAACATTCATCAAGACAGTAGAGAGGCGCCGTGGTGAAGATTTCTGGAGAGTTCAGCATATCACAACAATCACCCGTGTCTACAAGGGCGGGGGGAAATGGGTTTTTGAAACTCTTCTGTGATTAGAGGGGTAAACTACGGAGAGGACTACAATTTCAGGAAAATCATTATCGACAACGCATCTACCTTTTTTGTTTTTACATGATGTTTTTTTTAAAAAGTTTTACAGTACCATTTGCTATTGAACATATATAGTTCCAGCATGATTTCTAATTAGACCGCCTCTTGCATGGGAAATATACCACGGGTCATATCATCATCATCATCATGTACTGCTGAAATTCTGAGCCCCGAAAACAGAAAACTGCTGCTCTTCCGTCCTCTTCTTGTTAAGTTGTCAGTTATTTCTATGGTTATCAGCTACTTATATTTACTGCTGTATTTAAATCATAATAATTACAAAGTGTTTGTTATGTTGATCTATTTATCAGCTTGTAACCACGTTCATAGAATTTATTCTTACGTGGGTTGTTTCATTTTAGTTTCAAGTTTCTTGTAAGGCTATATATAGCCAACTCATATGTTTCAATTGAATAAGATCATTTCTTACGTGGGTACTTATTCTCAAAGAAGATTACTTTGTTTTACACTTCTCTGCTCCTTTGTCTCTATCTTGCTGTTGATGAATATTCCAGCCTGTTATCTTGCCCTGGTTTGTCACCACTAAATTTCCACCGTCGATTTCTAGACATCAATACGAGTTTATCTGGGATTCGTCAAATGTCCATTTTATATTTCATCGAATTTTCACAACTTGAGTTCGTTTTGTCTGCAAAAGAGGAGCTTTGCAGCAATTTCACAGAGGCGCAGAGGGAGAAGACACTAACAACAACACAACAATTGCAGATAACTTCGACAATTGCAGCGAATCGATACCTCTGATAATTTTGTGAATATTTCTATTAGCAATGGCAGAGTGCTGAAGAAGGCATAGGATATAACAGGTGATTGAGCATGCTGATAGTATACAAGATAACAGTTTCAATCCCACGTCTCTACAATTTTACTATCAAACAAGAAAAAAAGGTTCCAAACCAATGAAGTAGAAGATCGTTGTTTATTGGACTCCATTGAAAAAGTGAACAACCTTTGACGACCACTTCTTTTGGGTTTGAAGGGGCTTCATTTCATTATTCCTCGCAAGATTTCAAATGGATTGTTACTTTGAAATCCTAAACTTGTTTTGTTGTTAAAATAAAAAGATAAATCATTGCTGGATGATTCTGAACGAAGAAACTGAAATCCAGCAGCAACGTCCTCTCCAGATTCAGCAGCCTAGCTACAGAATTGAAAAGTAACAGCGACCCTGGGAGTCTACGTAGGAGTAATCCCACCAGAATTTTGAAACTTATGTAAGATACTGTCATTAAACTTCTCACACAACGATCTCACTGGATCTATCCCAACAACATTCTCATGTTAGAAATTGTCATTATGCCCCTCATGACACACCCATGTTCTTATCTATCCAAACTCATGATCATGAAGATAGATCATGGGGATCAATTGCCTAATTTTTTCTTTGATGGGAGGAGAAAATTTACAAATAAATTAATAAGAAGGGTTCATGATCTACATATAAATATAGTATGTATACTCCATCTACTGACTACTTGGGAGACATAGATCAGAAAGTTTCTCCCGAAAAAAATTATTATTATTTTGAAGCTATGTTGCTATTGCTGCATTTGAAAAAATTGTGTTGTTGTTGATGCATTGAAAAATTATTTTCAGAACTACAAAAATGACTAGAGGTATTTATAATCTAAATTTCCGCTGCTATATGAATTTAGCATTCAATTATATATAACAGCATTTGATTATATAAAATATATATAACATCTCAAACTTAAAGCAGATCAAGAGTTTGGATCTTTTTTACAACAACTTGAACGGTGTCATCCCTCAGCAATTTACAGAAATTATCACACTGGAAGTTTTCACTATGGCACACAATAACTTGTCAGGTAAGACCTTCGATGAAAGCAGTAACGAAGGAAATCATTTTTTGTATGGACCTCCATTGCGAAACAATTATAATGAAGGAGAATCACCATCGCAGCCAATATATACTGATGAACATGCATGG
This sequence comes from Salix exigua, assembly GCA_032356905.1. Lineage (NCBI taxonomy): Eukaryota > Viridiplantae > Streptophyta > Magnoliopsida > Malpighiales > Salicaceae > Salix > Salix exigua. Next base: position 56,242 of record CM063592.1, on the reverse strand, counting down.
AGACGATGGAGTTTTTCTACATCAGTTTCGATGCATGTTACGTAATTGTGGTGATGACAATTGCAGTAGTTCTCTACATCAATCCATATTTAATAATAATAATAAAAAAAGCTAATTTTAATTTCATTGAGATTAACAGGGTATTTAGGATTGTGGTGCAACCGCCGATTGCAAAAAAAATAGAGGGTTTGGATGTTTGCTTAATTTTGAAAAGCTAAAATTTAACTATGGGACCACTTAAATTACTTTTGAAACTGAGTTTCATGGAAATCAATAATTTGCTGCTTTCCGTGTGGGGCTAGGGGTAGGTAAAAAATATATATTTTATATATTAAAATAAATAATAATATATTTTTATATTTTAAAGTATATATTAAATATATTTTTAATTTACGCACGGTTCTTACATGATCAGTAACTTGGTGGTTGGCTGACCACAACGAGAAGCTCACCTGCTACTTCCACCAGTTAGAGGAGGTCGAGGTGGTTCTCTCTATGGTGGTGACATTAAAAATGGTGGCTTGGAGGAGTTTCTCTCTTAAAATTTAATTTTTATATTAATTTTTGTTCTTATTTTTATAATTGCTATTTGTTTTTTCTTATCATTTTTTATTGAAAATTCTTATCTATCAAATTTGTTCCTCATTTTTTTATTGTTACTTATTTTATTCGAAATAATTTATGAAAGGTTTATTATTATTATTTTAATTTATTCACCTTTCATTTTGTTTTTATTTTTTAGATTTGATCTCTATTATTTTGATTATTATTTATTTTATTTGAGATAATTTATGAAATTATATATATTTTTTTCAATTTCATTCTCATTCAAGTTTTTAATTTGTAAGATTTGTTCCTCATTATTTTAATAAACTTGGAAAAAAATTAATTTATTAATAAATTATTTTCCAGTTATTTTTCCATAACACAAACAACATTGAAAAGTGTTTTCAGTTCATTTTCTATAACATTGCCAAACATCGGAATTCACTTTCGAGGAATTCACTTTCCCCGGAATTCATTTTCCAAAACAAAACCACTTTCCAGCAAACAAACGGGACCTAAGCCCTTAATTAATTTTATGTTGCCCATTTAAAGTATAATTAAGTCTTTGCACTTAATTGAATCCTTCAATTGGATCTTAAATTAATTCTCAATCATAATTACACTTTAAATCAATCGACGATAAAATCAAATGAACTCATAAAAATATAATTATGCCGCACGACTTAATTTTTACACAGATTTATCCGATGATATATTATTTTTGCCTTAAATTTGTACTTTCCTCTCTTTCTGGGGACAAAAGAGATACGATTAGACTCTCGAAAACAACCCAAATTGATTTTTCTATTTTTGGGGACAAAAGAGATACGATCATATTGATTTTTCTACCAATGCCGACCCTTTTTATTTTATTTTTATTATTTTGGATAGATTTTGGGGAGTAACCTAGAAATTGGGTTATGACACACTGTACACATATCTTTAGGCCCCGTTTGTTTGCTGGAAAGTGGTTTTTTTTTGGAAAGTGAATTCTGATGTTTGACAGTGTTATGAAAAATGAACTAGAAAACACTTTTCAGTGTTTGTTTGTGTTATGGAAAATGAACTGAAAAATAATTTATTAATAATTTTTTTTTCAAGTTTATTAAAATAATGAGGAACAAATCTTACAAATTAAAAAGTTGAATGAGAATGAAATTGAAAAAAAAAATATAATTTCATAAATTATCTCAAATAAAATAAATAAAGATCAAATCTAAAAAATTTAAAAAAAGGAAGGTGAATAAATTAAAATAATAATAATAAACATTTCATAAATTATTTCAAATAAAATAAGTAACAGTAAAAAAAATGAGGACCAACTTTGATAGATAAAAAAAATTCAATAAAAAATGATAAGAAAAAAACAAATACCAATTATAAAAATAAGGATCAAAATTAATATAAAAATTAAATTTTAAGAGATGGAATTGAAAAATAAATATTCAAAATAAATTATATATAGCAATCAAAAGTTTGAGGATCAAATTTGATATAATTAGCAAATAATGATATTTCTAAATTTTTCACCACTTACGGAAAGTGTTTTCCGTCTAAATTTTCCGGAAAACACTTTCCTGAAAACCAAGTCAAATTCTTATTTGACTGGAAAGTGTTTTCCGTTGACCGGAAAGTGTTTTCCGTTGACTAACTTTCCAGAAAGCAAACAAACACAGAAAAATTTGAAAAGTGGTTTCCCGGAATTCACTTTTCAGGAAACAAACACAGCCTTAAAAAATCAAAATCACCCTCAGTTCATATACAGTTGAATGTGTGAGGGGAGGGGTAAACAAATATTTTTAATGTGCAAAAATACAAAAAAAAATACCCCCACGTAATCTGGTAATGTCAACCAATCACGTGGAAAAATCAAAAATACCCCTATACAAAGGCAAGGGTTTAGCACACTGAGGGGTGAAATTGTATCAGGGGTATTTTTGTGAGTGTGTGGACAGTGTTTAACAGATATCTTTTAGCTTTCTTCTAATAATCTGAGATAGAAACTGCATCAAGGTTTTTTATCTTTTCCTTCAATTTTTTAGCGAGAGAAAAGAGATCAGGATTGGTGATTCCGGAGCAAGAAGCCATGGCCATGATAGCAGTGCAGTTGGTGCTCGAGCAACTGGCTTCCTTGATAACAGAAGAAACACGGTTGTTGGGAAGAGTTAGAGGGGGAATCGATGAACTACGGGATGATCTGCATAGCATGAAATCTTTCCTTCAGGATGCGGAAGAAAGGAGTGAGAGCGATGAAGCACTGAGAGCCTGGGTCAAACAAGTGAGAGATGTGGCTTATGATGCCGAGGACATTCTTGAAGAGTTTATGCTCCGGTTTGCTCCATCTCATGGGAGTGGTTTTATCCATTTTCTTCGCCATTCATACCGTTCCACCGGTAAATTAAGTGCACGGCATCGGCTGGCAGCCCGCTTACAAAGCATTAAAGCAAGGGTGAGAGCCATTTCAGAGAGAAGAACTGCATTTTATTTGAACAGGATTGACATGCCATCAACCTCCAGTGCTGCCGTAGAGAAATGGCATGATCCCCGGATAGCTTCTCTTTACTTGGATGAAGCTGATGTCGTGGGAATTGAGAACCCAAAACATCTACTGGTTTCCTGGCTTGTAGAAGGAGAAGAAAAGCTCTCCAGTATCTCTGTGGTTGGGATGGGCGGGTTGGGAAAAACAACCCTCGTAAAGAAAGTTTATGACAGCCAACCCATCAGAAGAAGCTTTGATAACCATTCTTGGGTTACGGTTTCCAAATCGTTTGCAATGGCGGAGCTTCTACGAGTTGCTCTGCAGGGGTTTCTGGTGACAGCGAACGAACCCGTTCCGGATAATCTGCAATCAATGACTGACGTCCAATTAATTGATGCTCTAAGAAAATATCTATGGAGAAGGAGGTATGTCATTGTTTTGGATGATGTATGGAATGTAAGCGCTTGGGAAACAATAAAGTATGCATTTCCTGATTGTAACTGTGGTAGTAGAATTATCTTCACTACACGTGTAGGTAACTTGGCTGAATCTATAGAAAACACCAGTCATGTTTATGAACTCCAGCCTTTACCAGAAAATGAAGCTTGGACCCTCTTTTGCATGAAAGCCTTTAGAGGTGAACAGAAGGCTGTTTGCCCGCCAGAACTGGAAGAGATGTCTCGAGATATCTTAAGGAAGTGTGAGGGACTGCCACTTGCAATTGTAGCAATAGGAGGCCTGCTGTCGAAGAAGAAAAATCAAGGTTTGGAATGGAAGAAAGTCCGTGACTGCCTAGCTACAGAATTGAAAAGCAACAACGAACTTGGGAGTCTACGCGGAATACTTCAACTGAGTTATGATGATCTTCCTTACTACCTCAAACAGTGTTATTTGTATTTAAGTGTTTTTCCAGAGGATCATTTGATAAAAAGAATGAAGTTGATCCAGCTATGGATAGTTGAAAGGTTTGTGGAAGAGAAGCAAGGCTTTACAATGGAGGAAATGGCAGAGGAATACCTTAATGAACTCGTGAACAGGAGCTTGATCCAAGTGGCGGAGATGAATCATTTTAATAGGGTCAAGAAATGTCGTGTTCATGATCTGATGCGAGAGATCATTCTATTGAAATCCAGGGAAGAATCTCTTGTTATGATAGCAAGCGGAACAAGAATAAGCAAGAATGAGAAAGTCCGGCGTCTATCAATCCATGAAAACTCTGAGGAAGTACAATTAGATATGAGATTTCCTTATCTGTGGTCTTTCTTGTCATTTTCATCACATCATTCTTTTGAGCATGGTTTTCGCAATTACAAGCTGTTAAGAGTATTGAATTTAGATCGTGCTCCCTTTTCCTGCTTCCCTTCTGAATTGGTCGAACTGATTCATTTAAGATACTTAAGTTTGAGACGGACCATGATAAGGGAGCTTCCAGAGTCCATAAGGAAGCTCAAGTACTTAGAAATACTTGATTTGAAAGGGAGTACTGTGTCATCTTTGCCTTCTGGGATCACACAGTTGACATGTCTTTGCCACCTCCGTAACTATCGATACAGTTTCCAGTCCTCATTGTTCTTCCCAGACACTCATGGAATGAGAGTTCCATCAGGAATAGGAAGGTTGACTAGCCTGCAGAAATTGATAGGCGTTGAAGTGAATGAAGATTATGAGTCGGTCAGGGAGTTCGGAAAGCTGACTCAGTTGAGAAGGCTGGGCATTTTAAAGCTGAGAGAAGAGCAGGGAATGGATCTATGTTATACATTGGAGAGGTTGAAACACCTCACTGCAATGTATCTTGTTTCACTAAACAAGACGGATGTCTTACAATTGGACTCTATTTCATCTCCTCCAAAATATCTCCAATTTATATATCTCGAATGCAGTCTCTCAGCTTTACCAGGGTGGATAGCTTCACTCCAGTATATTTCCAAGCTAGTGCTTCGATATTCTAATTTGAAAAGTGATGCACTGAAGGCCCTCCAGAAATTGCCTAGTTTGGTGGTGCTTCAACTCCGTCAAGCTTATGCAGGGGAAGAGCTGTGCTGTGATCCCGGAGGATTTTCAAAGCTGAAGAAGCTAGGTCTCCATGAACTGGAGAGATTGCAGCGCGTCGGAATAGCAAAAGGATCAATGCCTGGGCTGGAGAGGCTGGACATCACAGCATGCACGGTGCTAGAAACTGTGCCGGATGGGATTGAAAACCTGAAAAACATAGAACACCTGGTTCTGTGGGAGATGCCTTCAACATTCATCAAGACAGTAGAGAGGCGCCGTGGTGAAGATTTCTGGAGAGTTCAACATATCACAACAATCACCCGTATGTACAAGGACGGGGGTAAATGGGTTTCTGAAACTCTTCTGTGATTAAAGGGGTAAACTACGGAGAGGACTACAGTTTCAGGAAAATCATGATCTCCAACGCATCTACCCGTTTTGTTTGTACATTATGTTTCATCGAATTTTCACAACTTGAGTTCGTTTTGTCTGCAAAAGAGGAGCTTTGCAACAATTTCACAGAGGCGCAGAGGGAGAAGACACTAACAACAACACAAGAATTGTAGATAACTTCGACCATTGCAGCGAATCGATACCTCTGATAATTTTGTGAATATTTCAATTAGCAATGGCAGAGTGCTGAAGAAGGCATGGGATATAACAGGTGATTGTGCATGCTGGATAGTATACAAGATAACAGCTTCAAGCCCACGTCTGTAAAATTTTACAACAATTTTTCACAGGGACTTTCTTCAATTCGACCATCCTCCAAGAATTGTATCTAGATTATACTTCTGTCCCAAGAAACTTTCTCCAGAATATTGGACCATTGCCTGCTCATAAAGTTTTGTCTCTTGGTGAATGTGACCTCAATGACACCCTACCTTCTTTTTTTTTTAATACGAGGAGAAGTCACTCTACCCGAAAAGCGCACTTTGTGGGTTCACGGAGCGAGGACAACTATAGCTGTTTCAGGCTCTTACAGGGCAGGAGTGACTCGTTTTCCTAGAACACGCCCCAACTCGAACCTTGCTCTTCCAAATGCAAGAGCAAGGCCGTTGCCGCCACGCTACCCCTGGGGGACAATAGCACCCTACCTGCTCAAGGTAAATTAACAACAACTCCTACCCACAACAATTAAATGATATTTTTCATCACAAGTTCTAACAGAGATAAATTTACAGGTTGGTGGTGTGAATTGAAGAATCTGGAGCAGTTAGATCTATCCGGAAATAATCTCGAGGGTTCATTCCCAAATTGTTTAGGAAACTTGTCATCTCTACAGCTATTAGATGTCTCCGGAAACCGATTTACTGGAAATATTGCCTCCCGTCCTCTTTCCAATATCATATCCCTTGAATTCCTCTCGCTATCAAACAACCTCTTCGCAGTTCCAGTTTCAATGAAGCCTTGTATAATTTTAAGATGGTGAAGTATAACAAAGCTTAAAATATGTCTCTCAAGTGTGTGTTTTTGTTTTAATTTCTTTTCAAAACTTAATATTTACAATGGTTAGGTCGAAATTAGCTATAATTTGCTGATTAAGTTTTCGTTATTCTTTTTTCAAAGTTAGAAATTGAAATACTATCTGCAAATGTTTTCCTTATTAATTTAATAAATAAATTTAACAAAAAGAAAACAAATTGAACGACCGAGCCAAACAAAACTTGACATGCATAAAACTTTAACATCATGGCATCCTTTTTTTTGTTAAAAGAAAACTAATTAATTGGTTTTGAGAGACAATCAGTGGACAGAAATGACTTTGGGAAGTAGGCCCTGTGCTTTGGTCAGGTCAGCCATGAATTTATGCTCTCTTTCCGTTTCCAATGACCATGAATTTATGCTCTTTGCTTCGGTCAGACTTTTGAGAAGCACTGTTCATGATAATTCATGCTAATTAATTAGTATGAACAGTCGTAGGAAAATGCAAAGATGCAAGTGATATTCACTATTACAGTCACGGTGAATTCAGTGAGGGTGAACAGTGGATCCCCTGTCTCGCAACAACCCTATCAGAGAGCGAGACCGGAATCCAATTTTTTTGCGTTTTAAACACACAGAGACGCGCTTTACTTCAAGATCGCAATCAAAATAAAAATAAATCGTCACGTCTTTTTTAACTTCACTTCTTCGGCTTCACTTCTTCCCAGCTGCTAATTCGCAGGTAACAAATATTCCTCTTTTTTTTTTTAACTTCTCTCCCGTCTCTCTTTAGAAAATCTAACGGTTGTTTGCTTTCCGAGAAAAAATGGAAGGAAAATTAGAACAAAACGGATTTTATGGTATCTTAATGCTAGTAATTGCTTTGTTGTGGTTTCTCTGTAGCCAAGCAGAGCGTTTTTTACTGTTATTGTGCTCATTTAAGGTTACGGAGATTTAGATTAGTTTTAATTTGCTAAGTTTATGCAAAACCTAATATTCTTATGGAAACTAAGCTTGTTTTTTTATTTATTTATTAATTTTGTGCAATGGAATTTATTTAAATTATTGTGTTTTTTTCGGTTGCAGTTGTTATGAGGGTTTTTTTTTGTGAGGTTGATTGTTTTTTGGATGGAAGATAATGGAAATGGAGTTTGATGAATATGACTACCTAGAAAAAAGAGTTGAAAATCCAGAACTGTTAAAGGTGAAGGAAACTGCTAATGGTGAGGGTGATATTGTGAGATCCGGGGAAAAGGATCGACTACGGAGTTCAAAGCGTAGGAGTGATGATAAGGATGATGGTGATGGTCATTTCAATTTAGTCTTGAAATAGCAGAGCATCGTCAATTTCTCTCTCAACTGTCATCGACAGTGGAATGAGTCTGGGTGAACAGTGTTAGGTGAACAGTTTTTTCACAACCTGATTTTGCTTATTAACTAATCTGAGATAGAAACTGCATCGAGATTTTTTGTCTTTTCCTTCAAATTTTTGGTGAGAGAAAAGAGATCAGGATTGGTGATTCCAGAGCAAGAAGCCATGGCCATGATAGCAGTGGAGGTGGTGCTCGAGAAACTGGCTTCCTTTGTAGCAGAAGAAACACGGTTCTTGGGAGGAGTTAGAGGGGGAATCAATGAACTACGGGATGATTTGTGTAGCATGAAATCTTTCCTTCAGGATGCGGAAGAAAGGAGTGAGAGTGATGAAGGACTGAGAGCCTGGGTCAAACAAGTGAGAGATGTGGCTTATGATGCTGAGGACATTCTTGAAGAGTTTATGCTCCGGTTTTCTCCATCTCATGGGAGTGGTTTTCTCCATTTTCTTCGCAACTCATACCGTTCCACCCGTAAATTAAGTGCACGGCATCGGCTGGCAGTCCACTTACAAAGCATTAAAGCAAGGGTAAAAGCCATTTCAGAGAGAAGAAATGCCTTTTCTTTGAACAGGATTGACATGCCATCAACCTCCAGTGCTGCCGTAGAGAAATGGCATGATCCCCGGATAGCTTCTCTTTACTTGGATGAAGCTGATGTCGTGGGAATTGAGAACCCAAAACATCTACTGGTTTCCTGGCTTGTAGAAGGAGAAGAAAAGCTCTCCAGTATCTCTGTGGTTGGAATGGGCGGGTTGGGAAAAACAACCCTCGTAAAGAAAGTTTATGACAGCCACCCCATCAGAAGAAGCTTTGATACCCATTCTTGGGTTACGGTTTCCAAATCGTTTGCATCCGCGGAGCTTCTACGAGCTGCTCTGCAGGGGTTTCTGGTGACAGCGAACGAACCCGTTCCGGATAATCTGCAATCAATGACTGACGTCCAATTAATTGATGCTCTAAGAAAATATCTATGGAGAAGGAGCTATGTCATTGTTTTGGATGATGTATGGAATGTAAGCGCTTGGGAAACAATAAAGTATGCATTTCCTGATTGTAACTGTGGTAGTAGAATTATCTTCACTACACGTATAGGTAACTTGGCTGAATCTATAGAGAACACCAGTCATGTTTATGAACTCCAGCCTTTACCAGAAAATGAAGCTTGGACCCTCTTTTGCAAGAAAGCCTTTAGAGGGGAACACAAGGCTGTTTGCCCGCCAAAACTGGAAGAGATGTCTCGAGATATCTTAAGGAAGTGTGAGGGACTGCCACTTGCAATTGTAGCAATAGGGGGCCTGCTGTCAAAGAAGAAAAATGAAGGTTTGGAATGGAAGAAAGTCCGTGACTGCCTAGCTACAGAATTGAAAAGCAACAACGAACTTGGGAGTCTACGTAGAATACTTCAACTAAGTTATGATAATCTTCCTTACTACCTCAAACAGTGTTATTTGTATTTAAGTGCTTTTCCAGAGGATTATTTGATAAAAAGAATGAAGTTGATCCGGTTATGGATAGTTGAAAGGTTTGTGGAAGAGAAGCAAGGCTTTACAATGGAGGAAGTAGCAGAGGAATACCTTAATGAACTCGTGAACAGGAGTTTGATCCAAGTGGTGGAGATGAATCATTTTAATAGGGTCAAGACATGTCGTGTTCATGATCTAATGCGAGAAATCATTCAATTGAAATCCAGGGAAGAATCTCTTGTTATGATAGCAAACGGAACAAGAATAAGCAAGAATGAGAAAGTTCGGCGTCTATCAATCCATGAAAACTCTGAGGAAGTACAATCAGAGTTGAGATTTCCTTATCTGTGGTCCTTCTTGTTATTTTCATCACATCATTCTTTTGAGCATGGTTTTCGCAATTACAAGCTGTTAAGAGTATTGAATTTAGATCGTGCTCCCTTTTCCTGCTTCCCTCCTGAATTGGTTGAGCTGATTCATTTAAGATACTTAAGTTTGAGATGGACCATGATAAGGGCGCTTCCGGAGTCCATAAGGAAGCTCAAGTACTTAGAAATACTTGATTTGAAAAGGAGTAATGTGTCATCTTTGCCTTCTGGGATCACACAGTTGACATGTCTTTGCCAGCTCCGTAACTATCGACACAGTTTCCAGTCCTCATTGTTCTTCCCAGACACTCATGGAATGAGAGTTCCATCAGGAATAGGAAGGTTGACTAGCCTGCAAAAATTGGGAAGCATTGAAGTGAATGAAGATTATGAGTCGGTCAGGGAGTTGGGAAAGCTAACTCAGTTGAGAAGGCTGGGCATTTTAAAGCTGAGAGAAGAGCAGGGAATGGATCTCTGTTATACTTTGGAGAGGTTGAAACACCTCACTGCAATGTATCTTGTTTCACTAAACAAGACGGATGTCTTACAATTGGACTCTATTTCATCTCCTCCAAAACTTCTCCAATGTATATATCTGAAATGCAGTCTCTCAGCTTTACCAGGATGGATAGCTTCTCTCCAGTATATTTCCAAGCTAGTGCTTCAATATTCTAATTTGAAAAGTGATCCTCTGAAGGCCCTCCAGAAATTGCCTAGTTTGGTGGTGCTTGAACTCCGTCAAGCTTATGCAGGCGAAGAGCTGTTCTGTGATCCCGGAGGATTTTCAAAGCTGAAGAAGCTAGGTCTCCATGAACTGGAGAGATTGCAGCGCATCAGAATAGCAAAAGGATCAATGCCTGGGCTGGAGAGGCTGGACATCACAGCATGCACGGTGCTAGAAACTGTGCCGGATGGGATTGAAAACCTGAAGAATATAGAAGACCTGGTTCTGTGGCATATGCCTTCAACATTCATCAAGACAGTGGAGAGGTCCCGTGGTGAAGATTTCTGGAGAGTTCAACATATCACAACAATCACCCGTATCTACAAGGGCTGGGGTAGATGGGTTTCGCAAACTCTTATGTGATTAGAGGGGTAAACAACGGAGAGGACTACAGTTTCAGGAAAATCATGATCTCCAATCTACCTCTTTTGTTTTTACATTATTATTATTATTATTATTATTTTAAATAAGTTTTACAGTGCCTGCATGATTTCTAATTAGACCGCCTCTAGCATGGGAAATATAGCACAGGTCACATCATCATCATCATCATCATGTACTGCTGAAATTTTGAGCCCCGAAAACAGAAAACTGCTGCTCCTCCCTCCTCTTCTCTGCTCCTTTGTTGCTGTTTTGCTGTTTGAATCTTCCAACCTGTTATCTTGTCCTTGTTTGTCACCACTATATTTTGGACACCATCGATTTCTAGACATCAACACGAGTATATTTGGGATTTGTCAAATGTCTTTATTTTATATTTCATCAAATTTTCACAATTTGAGCTCGTTTTGTCTGCAAAAGAAGAACTTTGCAGCAATTTTACGAAGCCTCGTGCCTCTGACATCCACTTCGACCCGTACTGAAAATCGATAGTATACTAGTAAAACAGCCTGGAATATGTGCAGAGGGAGAAGATACTAACAAGAACACAAGAAATGCAGATAACTTCGACCAGTGCAGCGAATCGATGGCAGAGAAGGCATAGGATATTACAGGTGATTGTGCATGCTGGATAGTATACAAGATAACAGCTTCAAGCCCACGTTTGTACAATTTTACTATCAAACAAGAAAAAAAAGGTTCCAAACCAATGAAGTAGAAGATCGTTGTTTATTGGACTCATGGAAAAAGTGAACAACCTTTGACGGCCACTTCTTTTGGGTTTTTCATTATTCCTGGCAGGATTTCAAATGGATTGTTACTTTGAAATCCTAAACTTGTTTTGTTGTTACTATAAAAAGGATAAATCATTGCTGGGGTGAATCTGAACATGAAACTGAAATCCAGCAGCAACGTCTTCTCCAGATTCAGCAGCCTAGCTACAGAATTGAAAAGTAACAACGGCCTTGTGAGTCTACGTAGAATACTTCGGTTATGATAATCTTCCCTAATCCATAAAGATAAGTTTATCATACAACAACAAACTATATATGTGTGTATTTCTGACTAATGACAGGGGTTTTTGTAATAATAATTGAAAACAGAATCATTACAAGCATGAAATCTCAAATGACAACTGAGCTGAAGACAAAACTGAAGCTCAAAATTAATGATTTTATTTTTTCTTGTTTTTTTAAGCCATTTTCCCTTCATTTTTGGCATCCTACGTCTATAAATTTCTTCTTTCAAACACGTCCATATTTTAATCGACGCATTTTCTTTTTTCTTCCTTCTCTATATATTTAGAAACTGTCTTACACATATCCTGTGCTATCATATATTTTTTTCTTCTTGCACCGAGTTCATTTAAGTGGGTAGTTGGGAATCTTGACTTCACAGGTCCACGAAGAAGAAAAACAAGAGCTAGTGGATGATGAAATTAAGAGACTTAATTGTCAGGGGAAAAACCATTTAATTTCACGACAAAAATCAAGGAAGTGGAGAAGTTTTTGAGAAGACATTTTTGGTAATGGAAGTCATTTTCTTATCTTTTCAGCCATAGATTCCACGAGATCAAACCAATTGTTCAAACCAATGACTTCCCATGTCTAAGAAGAAAAATCAAAGTAGTTTGCACAACTCCCCGTTCCACAAGGTTGAAGAAAAACGATAACCAATAGACAGTGATTGTGGAGCCTTGGATCAAATCAACTGTTTATCGGCGACTCGTGAGGGAAGGACTTGGGTGCGAGAGAAAAAATCAATTTCTGTGCAAAAGAAGCATAGCGAGCGATACGGCCATCCCATAAAAAATAAATAAAGTGAAAGAAAAGGGGCAAAAACAATTGTTGAAATGATCACCTGTTGAAGAAAAAGAAGAAGAACCAGTCACGCCTACTGCAGAAGAAGAAGAATTAGTCATAAAGGCTCCTCTGTACAAATTAGGAAATACAAGAGTCCACATTTAATTAGGACTCTTGTTTCCCTTTTAATTACTGAAAAACAGAATGTATATATATAGCCTTGTAATTCTCTTATTGTTCAATAACATAAAACAACTTCAGCAAATCTCTCTCTTCACTGTCATTACGTTTTCAACAATGTTTTTATTATGTAGTTTTAGACATGCATTCAACACAGGATTGCAATAATAAAATTATAATTTTGCTCCTTAGAACAATGGTGTATTGCAGACCCAAGTCCCCATTGTTATGATAATTGACTTATTTCATTTCATATTTATTAAGCAATTAATTAAACATTGAAGTATTCATTTCATACTTATTTCATTTTGGATTTTCTCTTTCAATTTGTTTTGATTGTTTAACATGGTAGAGAGCAGCAACGATTGATACAGTTTTTAATGACACTTCACAGAGATTTTTAAGGATTTAGAGGTTCAATTTTGCATCTTTATTCTATTTTTGTTCATTAAGCAGTTGTTATTCATAATTTTGCGATATATTCAGGGTACAATTGTTTTTGTATTACATGCATGCAGATATTTTATTCGTTGGGTTTTATGATTTACAGTTTCTAATTTGTAAATCTCACATTGGAAATTGTATACAAAAACAATTGTACATGCATGTGAAGTATCAAAAGCGAGCATTAGTTGAAATGAAGAGTGTCTCCAATAACAAGTCCCAGAGTGCAGTATAAATAGGACTTCTACACACATACCAAACAGCGATCTTCTACTTTGATTCTTCGTACAATTATCTAATGAAGATGATGATGATGATGGGAAAAATGTGGGCTTGGATGTTGCTAACAACACTATTGACCTCCATTGGCCAGTGGCATGGTCATTGTCACGGTTGTTTGGAGGAGGAGAGAAATGGTCTCTTGTCGATCAAATCTTTGATCGATCCAAACAGCGTTCAATGCAAATTGAGCGACTGGTCGGCCAATCAAGAGGATATGGCTGATTGCTGCGCGTGGTATGGGGTCGGATGCGATAACACTACAAGACGAGTCGTTCAGCTATCTCTTTCTGATGCAAGGGATAAGACATTGGGCGATTGGCTTCTCAACGCGTCCTTGTTTTTGCCTTTCGAAGAGTTGCAGAATCTTGATTTCAGCGCTAATAGATTAGTTGGTTGCTTTCAGAATCAAGGTTGGCTCAATCTTTACCTTCTTATAATTTTCATAAAATAAATCTTGTACTGTAAATCAAGTGGATGGTGCTTCTTGCTAATTGCTTTGCTTGGAGATTTCCTGCAGGATTCGGAGTGCCATCATCATCAAAACTAAGCAGGCTCGATGTCCTTGACCTAAGCTTTAATCCATTTAATGATGACAGTATTTTATCATGTTTGTCTGGGCTTTTATCTCTCAAGTCTTTGGATTTATCAGCAAATCGGCTGGAAGGATCAGGTGGCTTCAATGGCGACAACTTAAATATTGCATGATTTTTTCTGTACCTTTATTTCCTTTGAATAGGTCTTTGAGAATCATCTTGCAGGTTTCAAGGCATGGTCATCCAGGTTAAAGAAACTGGAGCGCCTGAATCTCTACAATGAGAGCGTTATAATCGCCAACAGGGTTTTAAATCAAAGTGTGATCTTTTTCTTGCTGCAGGTTTTGAAGTCCTGTCAGCAAGGTTGAAGAAACTGGAGAACCTTCACCTGAGTGGAAATCAAGTCCTTAGATCTATCAAGAAATAACTTGATAGGATCAGCGAGTACCAATAGTGAGTTGCAGATAATTCCTACCAAACTGACAGGATTTCTCTGTCAACTGAATAGGCATATATATATATATACAGAAATGATATTTTCAACATTTCCCACAATCTTCATATGACAAAAAAAAAAAAACACAATCTCAAGGCATACAACCATATATCTTGATATGCTTTCATATAATTTGATAATTATTTATCTTTTAGCTTCTCAATTCCGAACGATGTGGCGCCTGAGGAAACTAGAGAGCCTTGACCTGAGTTCCAATAAATTGAACGACAACGTCTTATCAATTCTAAGTGGGCTTTCATCCCTCAATTCCTTGGATCTCTCATATAATAAGTTGTCTGGATCAAGTATCAATGGTACTGCGTGATTTTTACTTTCTATCTCGGATATCATCGTTAGGGCATCATGCCGACTTACATCTTGCGACAATTATCTTGCAGGTTTGGAGATCCTATCATCTAAGTTGAGGAAACTAGAGGACCTTGACCTGAGCTACAATAAACTCAACGACAACATTTTATCAAATCTATGTGGATTTCCTTCTCTCAAGTATTTGAATCTATCAGGCAATATATTGTTACGATCAACGACTATCAATGGTAAAAGCTGTGAAATATTTCCTGGTATCATGCAGTTTATTTAGCTCATTTTTCAGCAACCTTTTCAAAATGCTTAAATCTTTCAAACAATATGTTGTTTCTGTTTAAAAGCTCTTCAATCAAACGTTTAAGATGTTACGAGACTCCAAGAAATAGGTTTTACTATATTCACTGCCATGCAGTTCTTTATCAGAGGCTTAAAAACCACCATCTTAACTCAATCGTGATAACTGCTACTTTATCTTCACAATACTTATTTGATTTTTTGGGTTGAATTCTACATATCACAGGCTTAAGGAAGCTGGAAATCCTTAGTCTAGACAAACTCACCATCATCGGAAGTACTTTGCTGCAGTCATTGGGAGCATTGCCATCCCTGAAGACCCTTTCTCTTCAGGAAACTACCTTAACCAGGGCATCCATAAGTCAAGGTTAATCATGTTTTAGCTGCCTAAAATCTTAATTTTTAAAGTTGAAACAGTCTATAATAAAGTAAAATGGATTGGCTGCTCTGTATCACTACCCTTTTCATAATATTTTTTGTCTCTTTTTCACAGGGACTTTCTTCAATTCGACCATCCTCGAAGAATTGTATCTGGATCATACTTCTCTCCCAAGAAACTTTCTCCAGAATATTGGACCATTGCCTGCTCTTAAAGTTTTGTCTGTTGGTGAATGTGACCTCAATGGCATTTTTCAGGTTGACCCTACCTGCTCAAGGTAAAGTAACAACTCCTCCTACCCACAGCAATTAAATGACATTTTTCATCACTAGTTCTAACATGATTAGAGATAAATTTTACAGGTTGGTGGTTCGAATTGAAGAATCTGGAGCAGTTAGATCTATCCGGAAATAATCTAGAGGGTTCATTCCCAGATTGTTTAGGAAACTTGTCATCTCTACAGCTATTAGATGTCTCCGGAAACCGATTTACTGGAAATATTGCCTCCGGTCCTCTTACCAACATCATATCCCTTGAATTCCTCTGGCTATCAAACAACCACTTTGAAGTTCCAGTTTCAATGAAACCTTTTATGAACCACTCAAGCCTCAAGTTCTTCTCTAGTGAGAACAATAGGCTAGTAACCGGACCCTCTGCTTTTCATAATTCTATTCCAAAGTTCCAGCTAGTCTATTTCAGCTTGTCGGATAGCTCAACATCAGAAGCACTCAATTTAGAAATTTCCAGCTTCCTCTATAACCAACACAGCTTAAGATTCCTTGATCTCTCCGGCAACAACTTCAATGGAATGTTCCCTTCGTGGTTGCTTAGGAACAATACAAGATTGGAGCAACTATTTCTAGGTGAGAACTCCTTCGTTGGTACTTTGCAAGTGCAAGATCAACCAAATCCCCACATGACCATATTAGATATATCAAACAACAATATGAGCGGTCAATTTTCAAAACATATTTGTTTGATGTTTCCAAATCTGGTTACTTTAAGGATGGCTAAAACTGGACTCATAGGTTGTATTCCTTCCTGTTTAGGAAATATTAGCTCTCTGGAAGATTTAGATTTATCCAGCAATCAGTTGTCTTCAGTAAAACTAGAACAGTTTACAACACTAACCTTTCTCGACCTGTCAAAAAACAATTTGGGTGGGCAATTACCTGCCTCGGTGGTCAATTCTACTACTCTGAACTATCTCTACCTAAGCTTTAACAACTTCCGGGGTCAGATAGCAGATTTTCCAACACCGGTAAGGAAAAAGTGGGCTGCATTGGGTTTGAGTAACAATCAATTTTCAGGCATGCTTCCTAGGTGGTTTGCAAATTCCACCCGACTCCGCACGCTTGATTTGTCCAGAAATCATTTTAAGGGTCCGATTCCAATAGACTTTTGTAAGCTTGATGGTCTTAGATATTTGGACCTTTCTGAGAACAAGTTGTTTGGCTCTATACCATCTTGTTTCAATCCACCAAATATAACCCATGTGCATCTATCCAGAAATAGATTGAGCGGTCCGTTAACATATGGATTTCATAACAGCTCTTCCCTAGTTACGTTGGATCTCCGAGATAACAACTTCACCGGCGCCATTCCAAATTGGTTCGGAAATCTTTCAACACTGAATGTTCTTCTTCTGAGGGCTAATCACTTTGACGGTGAGTTTCCTGTTCAGTTATGCTTTTTAGAACAATTAAGCATTTTGGATGTTTCACAAAATCAGCTCTCTGGTCCATTACCCTCCTGTTTGGGCAATCTCACTTTCAAGGAAAGTTCCAAGAAAGCCGTAGTGTATCTCGGAATTGTTTTTTCATCAAGTTCCATAAGAAAAACTTATTATGAAACAATGGGTCCACCGCTAGTGGAGAGTATCTACAACCTGGACAGCAGTTATTTGCCCATCACTATAGAAGAGGTGGTAGAGTTTGCAACTAAAAGTATGTATTACAGTTACAAGGGAAAAGTTCTCAGCTTCATGTCTGGCATTGATCTATCCAGTAACAATTTCTCAGGAGCAATACCACCTAAACTGGGGAATTTAAAGGAGGTACATGCATTAAACTTGTCACACAACAATCTCACTGGATCTATCCCTGCAACATTCTCAAACTTAAAGCAGATCGAGAGTTTGGATCTTTCTTACAACAACTTGAATGGTGTCATCCCTCCGCAACTTACTGAAATGACAACACTAGAAGTTTTTAGTGTGGCACACAATAATCTGTCAGGTAAAACTCCAGAGAGGAAATACCAGTTTGGGACCTTCGATGAGAGCAGTTATGAAGGAAATCCTTTCTTGTGTGGACCTCCATTGCCAAACAATTGTAGTGAAGAAGAATCACCATTGCAGCCATTGCCTAGTGATGAACAAGAAGATGACTGTTTCATAGACCTGGATTTTTTCTACATCAGTTTCAGTGTAAGTTACATAATTGTGGTGATGGTGATTTCAGCAGTTCTCTACATCAATCCATATTGGCGACGCAGGTGGTTTTACTTCATCGAAGACTGCATAGATACTTGCTACTATTTTCTGCTTTCTAGTTTTCGTAAGCTCTCCAACATCAGAAGGTGATTGGGTCTATCATACTTAGTGAATTTGTACTCATTGTTGCCAGGGAGGCAGTTGTTCTCTAACTGATGTCTAGGTATTGGAAATATTTGTAGTGTATGGTCACTCAACTCAGCCTTTCTGTTGATCTGAATTTTGGGTAAGTTGATTTATTCACGGGCTCCTAAGTTTTGTTTTGCTATATTAGCTCTGTGGACTATAATTTGTACCAAGTTCTATGAATTGTCAAGTCCAGCTCTAAAAATGGATTGCAATGGGTTAAGGAATCTTCTCCTCTTTAACTTAACTCCATCTCATCCTAAGTGCTCTTCATAGTTGCGGTTCCTCGGTCCATCGAATCTTGAATAACTCGGCTTGTAGTTAGAAATTTCCCTGCCGTGTCCACTATTTGTAGCACTATTCAGAAACTCATCGGTGATTAGAGGGGTAAACTACGGAAAGGACTACAGTTTCAGGAATATCATGACCCCTCTGCCAGGTTCCTCAGGTCTGTATAGACGTTCCTTCCAATGCATCTGCCTGTTTTGTTTTCACATTTTTATTTTATTTTACATCACAACTTGCTATTGAAGATATAATTAGAAGACTGTCTTGTTGCATGGCAAATATACCACAGGTCAAATCATCATCATCATCTACTGCTACAATTCTGAGCTGCCTATGTCTCTGTTTTGCTGTTGTTAAATCTAACAACCTGCTATCTTGCCCATATTTGTCACCACTAAATTTCGGACACTGACAGTTTTTAGACATCAATTCGAGGATATGTATTGAGCATACAGTAAATATATACCATGAAAACAACAGGGGCTTGATCAGCAGATCGGAAATACCATACGGTGCGCAAAACCATACCAAACTAGATCCGAATTATTATTTCCTTCTGTCTTTGTGCTGGTCTGTCCTGAAAAGGTAATCCAATGCCATCGAGCCTGATAGGAATTGAATAATAGAAGGCAGATGTAAACTGATTGAGTCAGTTAGTTAGTGACCACGTGGCAATTCAGTTAGAATTGCACAGCTGTATCCCGTGAGTTGGCTCTATGAATAGCCAGAGTAGCCATTTGGCATGGATATTGAAGAATATACAGAAAATGTGTTCTTGAAATTGCTCTGTTCTTGGTTGCATTACTAAGGTAGAAAGATAGGGTTCAATCAGAGCCTTTTCATTTTGAAAAGGTACACTTTATATTCTACTCCGGTCACTATTAAACGAATATGGTGCCTGCATGATTTTTATGCTGACTCCCTCTTCCATGGAAAATATACGAAGAGATTAAAACCTGGTGTGAATTACTCTTCATTAATGCCAATGCTCATATGATATCACATTCAATCAATCACGAGTACCATGTGCACCAGCATAATAGCAGACCAAATGTGGAACTCAATTCACTGAGACAACTTGCTTGGAGCAGGTTTTCAAGCAAAAGATTGCGCAGGGAAGAAACTGGGGAATCTTGATCTAAATGGGAATCAATACAACGATAAACATTTTTTCATCTCTAACAGGGTTTTCAACTCTCAAGTCTTTGGATCTGTCAGGGAATATGTTGTCAGGATTTACTAGTATCAATAGTAAGTTGTAGATAATTTCTACATAACTTTATATTTTGCATGTAGTGAGGGGCAATATGACTGAACCTGATTAATATTAGAGGAAACTAGAGAGCCTTGACCCCAAGCTATATATTCTATCATATTTGTGTGGAATCTTCTTTCTAGGTCTTTTAATCTAGCAGACGGTATGCTGTTATTAGGAGAAACATAATATTTTATCAGATGGTTGATGTCATCTAAGAGAAACATCATTTTCTTTGAAAACTAAATTTGAAGTTTCCTTCTCCGTTTTATGAATACTCTTTCCAACCTGATTCTATACCATGTCAAACGAAAAACTAGTGGCAAAAAAAACAGGTGGGTGGGCAGATCTTATTTTTACCTAAACATCGTTAAGTCACCAACGCTGTTAACTCACGGCACCCCATATTTAAGCACAGGTTGATACATGGATCCTCCCTCGTTCCCATTTCCTCTCTCTCTCTCTGGGCAGCTTCTCCGTACTCTGCCCTCTCGCTCGCTATCTGTAAGCAATCTCTCTCTATTGCTTTTGTTATCATTGTTGTAGATCTTGATCAGGATTTGGACGGGATTTGTCTTGTTTTGGTTCTGTAGTTTGACTTTTCTCTTAAAGGTTCCTAGTTATGACCCTTGATAGATTACATCTGTTTTCGGTGTTTTCAACGACCCTTTTGCTTGTTTTTGTTTGCTGGTATTGACATTAAGAAGATTATGAATCTATAAACTTGGCTTTTGTGTTAAATAATGAAATGAAAATAGAGGAATCTACTTTACTGTGTACACAAGCTTGGATCATTATGATTTACTGTTGTTTCTCAATGCCCTGATGGATTGGACCTTGTGTCGTCTGTCAAATGATGTTCAAAAGGAAAGATTTTGTCTGTGTTTGTAAGTTAATGTGTTTTAAGATCTTGCTTGCTCGCACGCGTTGTTTGATCTTGATTGTTTCATTGGTGTGAATGAGATAATGTTATAATGGATGTAAAAGTGATCTTTTTAAAGACTGATTGCGGGGCTACATGATGCAGGTGAGATTTAGGAAAGATGGGGTATTCATTGTCAAAGCTTTTAAGCGGTACTCTTTTGCCAAGAAAGAAATGAGAATTCTCATGGTGGGTCTTGATGCCGCTGGTAAGACCACCATCTTGTACAAGCTCAAGCTTGGGGAGATTGTCACCACTATCCCTACAATCGGTGTGTTACTCGAAACTTGCCAGTACTTCGAAGCTATCCAGTACTGAATTTATTGCGCTCTTTTTCTTCTTGCTAACTGTCTGTTACTATCCAGGGTTCAATGTGGAGACTGTAGAATACAAGAACATAAGCTTCACTGTCTGGGATGTTGGTGGCCAGGACAAGGTATGTGAATGTTGTAAATTGCAATGAGAACTACGTGTGTAATTACAATATCAAGAAATGCATCAAATCATTCTCTCGTGTCCATCTTTAGTCAATGACAAAATATGGCACTATTCATGTTTGTGCTTGTCTCTGGTTTTAAAATGTGCTTGTCGACGGTCTTGTGCTGATTAGATATTGCTCCCTCAGTACATAATCAAATCGTAAGCTGCATGGATTTAGTCAGTTAAGGACGCAATAGTTCCGTTTTCAGCATGAAGGGAAAGAAAACCATTGCATGGCTGAAATTTAACTATTATAAGCATATATGTACTCACATGCATACCCTTGTTGTCTATTTGCTTATGGACAGCTGATATTTATATGCTATTATTGCACACAAGAAATACATAAGCTATAACGAGTAGGGCCATCTTGTCTTTTATGTTTTTCCCCTTGTTGGAATGAGTAATGACAATCCATGACATAGCGACATGTTGTTGTCTTATTTCCCTATTATTTTGGGTTTTGTATTCGTTTCAAATGTCACATGTTTCATGAAAAGGGAATATTTTTTTTCAATTTGCACAGATTCGACCACTGTGGAGATTTTATTTCCAAAACACTCAAGGGCTCATCTTTGTGGTTGATAGCAATGATCGTGACCGTGTGGTTGAAGCTAGGGATGAGCTGCATCGGATGTTGAATGAGGTATAGCCACAAGATTTACCTTTTAACTAGGGCCTTTGTCACTGTTGTCTCTAATGATGAAAATTTATCTTCTGAATAGGATGAATTGAGGGATGCTGTGCTGCTTGTGGTTGCTAACAAGCAAGATCTTCCAAATGCTATGAATGCTGCTGAAATTACTGATAAACTTGGTCTTCATTCGCTCCGTCAACGCCGCTGGTAAATGATTCTATATATCCCCATTTTGAACATGTGGATAGTTTGGTGTTGCATGGAAATTAACATATGCCATCCAACCTGTGTGTTTTATTTCAGGTATATCCAGAGCACCTGTGCCACTTCTGGTGACGGCCTCTACGAGGGACTTGACTGGCTATCTAACAACATTGCTAACAAGGCATGCTCATATTAATTTGTTGGAAATGATGATAAAAAAAATGTTCGGTTCGTGCTAAAAGTAACTTTGTGTGATGATTGTGGCAGGCTTAAGAGAGGGGTGGATTTCTATAGCTTCATGGTAGCGTTCCGCTTCATTTTGGGAATATGTTCGTTAGGTTGTTTGATGTTTCGAGGATTCGTACGTGTGTAAATATTGGCAAGAGAAAGTATATTTGTTTGGTTTTGTAAGATAATGTTACTGTAATAGAAACTGGCAAACTAGCCTTATATATATACCAAAATAATTAATGATTCACAGTTTTTCAAGTAATTGTTCCTTTGCTTCAAAGTTTTTGCTGGAGGAGTTTTTGCAGATGTATTTCATATTCGCATCATTTAAGTTTTTTTATTATTATTATTTGTTTAAAATATTGTTGTAGAAGAGTGATACGCTGCGTATAAAGGGACTAGCGTTGCTGATGAGTTTGTAGAGGTTGAAATGAATGATCTCTTACCCTCTTTAGCAATCTAAAGATGAGGTAAACGTGCTTTTAACTTCTGAATTCTACAGAGTCGTTCATGGAAAGATACTGATAGAAGGCAAGGATTACGGAAGAAACTTTATTGATACGTACAATAGTTACTAGGGAGAATGTTCTTTGTAGCCCTTCAGAGATCAAGTTGAAGGCTGAAGCTTTCGGTTTCAACTTGTATGGCAGTAATATTGTAGATTGTTCTTTGTAGCCCTTCAGAGATCAAGTTGAAGGCTGAAGCTTTCGGTTTCAACTTGTATGGCAGTAATATTGTAGATTGTTTGTATATAGGAGGTGTGGGGTTTAAGACATGAAGCAACAATTTTTTTTTTATGACGGAGTGTCCGGGCCAGCTTACACGCATCTCGACTATTCCCCGGGCTTACTTGAACACCCTGCAAGCCCAAATGAACAGGTAAGGCACCGCAAGGGTGACAAACATACCAAACAGGGAGAGAATCAGGATGCCATATGAGGGAGGCACCCCCATAGACTTGCTGGCACTCGAGCCTTGGTCCCAAGGAAGGGGGGACGCCCTCCTCAACCGCTGGGACCGATCCTGTTGGTATGAAGCAACAATTCTTCAACTTGGCTGAAGAGAGATGTCACAAACAATGTCACCATTTTTGTTTTCATTAACCAAAGTTAGAAATGTGTTGTCTAATCTTGTTATCTTTATGCATACACCTTCATAAACTCTTGGTTTCTCTTTTTTATTATATATTGTCATCAGATTGGTTATGTGATGTGAGGAGCAATTTCCAAATTGAGTTTATACTACTTCAAGAAGGCGTATGCCAGATCCTTCCATTTATTTATTAGTCTTGGTACGAGTCGGTCTCATATATCAGCTCAAGGCAGACCTTGTGAGACTATTCTAAAAAAATAGATTAGCATTTTATCATTTAAAATTACTATTACATTTAAAATTATTTCAAATTTTATAAGTACATTTAAAATTACCATTGCATTCCTTAAGAAAATATCTAGCTTTTTGTTGTTTAAGAATCTGAATTTTGGAAGTGATAGATAAATAATATTTTAACTTAAATATATACCTTTTAATTTAATTAGAAAAGTCATTTTGGAAGTGCCATTTTTTACATAGGATAAAATTCATGCAAGTGTTTCTACGTAATTTAAAAGCACAAGAAAACAAGACTGATTTTTTTTTTATATATATATATATACATATATATATATATATATATAATTATACACAAGAGAAAATAATTATCAATATATCATATTTAGTTATCATGACCAAATCATGATAAAATCTGAATCAATTTATTTTATTTTTAATATATATTATTATGAAACTTTTATATTTAAAAACTTATAATTTTTAAACGAAAATCACTTTCAAAAACAATTGTAACAACAATTTTTAATATTCATGTATGATTATTCAATTTAATTTATTTATTGGGACTAATTTATATTCTATTCATTTTGATGAGAAGACTAGAAGCCAGATTCATGAGGAGCAAATATATATTTCTAATATTAATATATCAAAAAACTATTTTGATCCTATTCTAAGTGAAACATATTTTTTAAAATCTTCCAAAATAAAAGTTAATGCGATTCAATAAACTCACCTAACTTATTTTTTAGTGTGATCATCTCCTTCATATTTTATCAGATGGTTGATGTCATCTAAGAGAAACATCATTTTCTTTGAAAATTATATTTGAAGTTTCCTTCTCCGTTTTATGAATACTCTTTCTTACCAACCTCATTCTATAACATGTCAAACGGAAAACGAGTGGCAAAAAAAAAGGTGGGTGGGCACATCTTATTTTTACCCTAACATCGTTAAGTCACTAACGCTGTTAACTCACGGCACCCCATATTTAAGCACAGGTTGATACATGGAGCCTCCCTCTTTCCCATTTCCTCTCTCTCTCTCTCTCTCTCTGGGCAGCTTCTCTCTACTCTGCCCTCTCGCTCGCTATCTGTAAGCAATCTCTATCTATTGCTTTTGTTAACATCGTTGTAGATCTTGCTCAGGATTTGGACGGGATTTTTCTTGTTTTGGTTCTACAGTTTGTCTTTTTGACTTTTCTCTTAAAGGTTCCTAGATCTGACCCTTGATAGATTACATCTGTTTTTGGATTTTTTTGTTAAGAGTTTCACCGAACCTTTTGCTTGTTTTTGTTTGCTGGCATTGACAGTAAGATTACCAATCTATAAACTTGGCTTTTGTGTGAAATAATGAAATGACAATAGAGGAATTTGAAGGAACGGACATTACTGTGTATACAAGCTTGGATCTTTATGATTTATTGTTGTTTCATAATTCCCTGATGGATTGGACCTTGTGTCGTCTGTGAAATGGTGTTAAAGAGGAAAGATTTTGTCTGTGTTAGTAAGTTACTATGTTTTAAGCTCTTGCTTGCTTTCACGCGTTGTTTGAATTTGATTGCTTTATTGGTTTGGATCAGAAAATGTTATAATGGATGTAAAAGTGATCTTTTTTAAAAACTGGTTGCGTGGTTACATGATGCAGGTGAGATTTAGGAAAAATGGGTCTTACATTCACCAAGCTTTTTAGCCGTCTTTTTGCCAAGAAAGAAATGAGAATTCTCATGGTGGGTCTTGATGCTGCTGGTAAGACCACCATCTTGTACAAGCTCAAGCTTGGAGAGATTGTCACCACTATCCCTACAATCGGTGTGTTACTCGAAACTTGCCATTACTTGAAGGCTATCTAGTACTGAATTTATTGCGCTCTTGTTTTTCTTGCTAACTGTCTGCCTCTATCCAGGTTTCAATGTGGAGACTGTAGAATACAAGAACATAAGCTTCACTGTCTGGGATGTTGGTGGCCAGGACAAGGTATGTAAAGGCTGTAAATTGTAATGACAACTACGTGTATAATTACAATGCCAAGGAAATGCATCAAATCATTCTCTCGTGTCATAAATGTGTCTTCTTTAGTCAATGACAAAATATGGCACTATTCATGTTTGTGCTTGTCTCTGGTTTTAAAATGTGCTTGTCAGCGGTCTTGTGCTGAGTAGATATTGCTCCCTCAGTACATAATCAAATTGTAAACTACATGGATTTAGCCAGTTAATGTCGCAATATTTCCTTTTTCAGCATGAAGGGAAAGATAACCATTGCATGACTGAAGTTTTACGATTATAAGCATTTGTGTACTCACATGCCCTTGTTGTCTATTTGCTTATGGACAGTCTAGTGCTGATTATATGCTGTCATTGCACACAAGAAATACATAAGCTATAATGAGCAGGGCCATCTTGTCTTTCATGTTATTCCCCTTGTTGGAATGAGGAATGACAATCCATGACATGGCGACATGCTGTTGTCTTTGGTTGTAAATGTTGTGTGTGGCTGAAGTTTTTAGTCGTTTTTGTGCTTGTGCTTATCGACGGTCTTGTGCTGGCTAGTTTTCTTCCACCAGCACATAACATATTCGTAAGCTACATTAATGAACCCACAGTTGTATTTTAGTTTATCCTTTCTTTGTGAGGAAAAGCTTTCAATGCTGTGGTGCACACCATAAATCATATCTCCAAGTTCGCTCATGTTTAGTGAAATGCGTTGCTTTGGTTGCATTATCTTTAACCCTGGTCAACTAAGGATGCAACTCAAGTTGAATTGGAAGCATTTATAAATCTTGAAAAAACCACCTCGATGTATGTGCTTATCGACGGTCTTGTGCTGGCTAGTTTTCTTCCACCAGCACATAACATATTCGTAAGCTACATTAATGAACCCACAGTTTTATTTTAGTTTATCCTGTCTTTGTGAGGAAAAGCATTCAATGCTGTGGTGCACACCATAAATCATATATCCAAGTTCGCTCATGTTTGATTATGTTTCGTGAAATGCATTGATTTGGTTGCAATATCATTAATGCTGATCAACTAAGGATGCAACTCAAGTTAAATTGGAAGCATTTGTAGAAAAAACCACCTGCTCATGTGCAGTCTAACATGTCTCATTTCATTGTTATTTTGGGTTTTGTACTCTTTTCAAATGTTACATGTTTCATGAAAGAGAAATTGTTTTTTAATGTACTCTTATGATTTGCACAGATTCGACCATTGTGGAGACATTATTTCCAAAACACTCAAGGGCTCATCTTTGTGGTTGATAGCAATGATCGTGACCGTGTGGTTGAAGCTAGGGATGAGCTGCATCGGATGTTGAATGAGGTATAGCCAGAAGATTTACCTATTAACTAGGGCCTTTGTCACTGTTGTCTTTAATGATGAAATTTATCTTCTGAATAGGATGAATTGAGGGATGCTGTGCTGCTTGTGTTTGCTAACAAGCAAGATCTTCCTAATGCTATGAATGCTGCTGAAATTACTGATAAACTTGGTCTTCATTCGCTCCGTCAACGCCACTGGTAAATGATTGTATCCCCATTTTGAACATGTTGATAGTTTGCTGTTGCTTGCAAATTAACATATGCCATCCAATCTGTGTTTTATTTCAGGTATATCCAGAGCACCTGTGCCACTTCTGGTGAAGGCCTCTACGAGGGACTTGACTGGCTATCTAACAACATTGCTAACAAGGTATGGTCATAATAATTTGATGGAAATGATGATGATAAAAATATGTTCGGTTCGTGCTAAAAGTAACTTTTGTGTGATGTTTGTGACAGGCTTAAGAGGCGGGTGGATTTCTATAGCTTTTTGGTGGCGTTCCGCTTCATTTTGGGAAAGATTGTGAGGTGGTTTGATGTTTCGAGGATTCCTGTTTGTCATATTGGCAAGAGAAAATGTATTTGTTTGGTTTTGTAAGATAATGTTACTGTAATAGAAACTGGCAAACTATCCTTATATATATAATACCAAAATAATTAATGATCAACTGTTTCTCAAGTAATTTTTCCTTTGCTTCAAAGTTTTTGCTGGAGGAGTTTTTGCAGATGTATTTAATATTCGCATCAATTTAGCTTATTGTTATTATTTGTTTAAAATATTGTTTTATTAAATAAGAAGGCCACTGTTTTTTCAGTAGTTGATGTGGGCTGACTCAACACTTGATGCGCGGTGTGTCATTGTTCTGTCATGCTCCTAAATAACAATTAAAATGAATTTAATTTTGTTAATTCAACCACACCCAATCAAAATTAGGATGTTAATAGCTTATTATTAACACAATAGTCAGGATTTGTTGTGGAAGAGTGATACGTTGCGTATAAGGGGATTAGCATTGCTGATGAGTTTGTAGAGGTTGAAATCTAGCTTGTTAATTTCGTTTTGTTCTGATCAGAATAGTCAGAATGTTTTGTGCTATTAAAATAAAATACTTTTTCATCTCGGTTTTAGTTCCGAGCTGTTCTGTAAATTCCAGCTGGAACGTTGCGGTTCAAAATTATAAATTTTTTTTATTTTAGAACATTTTACTAAGATAACATTTTGGAATTTTAGAGGTGTTTTTATAGTTTTATTTTGTATTTTCTGTTATATTTTTTTGGTTTATGTGCAGCTCTAAAATAAACAACAACATTGAGCAAGAAAATTGACCGGATCATGCATGGATTTTAACAATGCATTTCATGATCAAAAGGATTGTAAAGATGCTTCTCACATTCGTGTAAAAGATTGACCCATGTCTACATGGATATAGGTTGAAGGTTAATAATATTCTAGAATGTAATTTTAAACTCATTTAACAAATGCATGTAGGGAAACACCAGAGAGGAAATACCAGTTTGGGACCTTCGATGAGAGCAGTTATGAAGGAAATCCGTTTTTGTGTGGACCTCCATTGCCAAACAATTGTAGTGAAGAAGAATCACCATTGCAGCCAATGCTTAATGATGAACAAGAAGATGATGATTTCATAGACATAATTTTTCTACGTCAGTTTTGGTGTAGGTTATAAAGTTGTGGTGATGGGGATTGCAGCGGTTCTCTACATCAATTCATATTGGCGACGCAGGTGGTTTTACTTCATCGAAGACTGCATAGATACTTTCTACTATTTTCTGCTTTCTAGTTTTCGTAAGCTCTCCAACATCAGAAGGTGATTGGGTCTATCATACTTAGTGAATCTGTACTCATTGTTGCTAGGGAGTCAGTTGTTCTCTTACTTATGTTTAGCTATTGGAAATATTTGTAGTGTATGGTCACTCAGCTCAGCCTTTCTGTTGATCTGAATTTTGGCTAAGTTGATTTATTCACGGGCTCCTAGGTTTTGTTTTGCTATATTAGCTCTGTGGACTATAATTTGTACCAAGTTCTATGAATTGTCAAGTCCAGCTCTAAGAATAGATTGATATGGGTTAAGGAATCTTCTCCTCTTTAACTTAACTCCATCTCATCCTAAGTGCTCTTCATAGTTGCGGTTCCTCGGTCCATCGAATCTTGAATAACTCGGCTTCTAGATAGAAATTGCCCTGCCGTATCCTCTATTTGTAGCACTATTCAGAAACTCATCGGTGATTAGAGGGGTAAACTACGGAAAGGACTACAGTTTCAGGAATATCATGACCTCTGCCTCAGGTCTGTATAGACGTTCCTTCTAATGCATCTGCCTGTTTTGTTTTCACATTTTTATTTTATTTACATCACAACTTGCTATTGAAGATATATAGTGTCTGCATGATTTATAATTAGAAGACTGCCTTGTTGCATGGCAAATATACCGCAGGTCAAATCATCATCATCATCATCATCATCATCATCATCATCATCATCATCATCATCTACTGCTACAATTCTGAGCTGCCTATGTCTCTGTTTTGCTGTTGTTAAATCTAACAACCTGCTATCTTGCCCATATTTGTCACCACTAGATTTCGGACACTGACACTTTTTAGACATCAATTCGAGGAGATGTATTGAGCATACAGTAAATATATACCATGAAAAGAACAGGGGCTTGATCAGCAGATAGGAAATCCTGGTGTGAATTACTCTTCATTGATGCAAATGCTCATATGATATCACATTTAATCAACCACGAGTACCATGTGCACCAGCATAATAATAGCAGACCAAATGTGGAACTCCATTCACCGAGACAACTTGCTTCGAGCAGGTTTTCAAGCAAAAGATTGCGCAGGGAAGAAACTGGAGAATCTTGATCTAAGTGGGAATCAATACAACGATAAACATTTTTTCATCACTAACAGGGTTTTCAACTCTCAAGTCTTTGGATCTGTCAGGGAATATGTTGTCAGGATTTACTAGTACCAATACTAAGTTGTAGATAATTTCTACATAACTTCTTACTTTGCACGTAGTGAGGGGCATTATGACTGAACCTGATTAATATTAGAGGAAACTAGAGAGCCTTGACCCCAAGCTATATATTTTTTTTATAATTGTGTGGAATCTTCTTTCTGAGTCTTTAAATCTAGCAGACGGTATGCTGTTATTAGGAGACGCTATTGTATTATATTTGTGTGGAATTGTATCTAGATCATACTTCTCTCCCAAGAAACTTTCTCCAGAATATTGGACCATTTCCTCTCTCTCTCTCCGGGCAGCTTCTCTTTACTCTGACCTCTCGCTCGCTATCTGTAAGCAATCTGTCTGCATTGCTTTTGTTATCATTGTTGTAGATCTTGATCAGGATATGGACAGGATTTGTCTTGTTTTGGTTCTACAGTTTGTCTTTTTGATTTTTCTCTTAAAGGTTCTAGATCTGACCCTTGATAGATTACATCTGTTTTTGGTGTTTTTGTTAAGTTTTTCAATGACCCTTTGCTTGTTTTTGTTTGCTGGTATTGACATGAAGAAGATTATGAATCTATGAACTTGGCTTTTGTTTTGAAATAATGAAATGAAAATAGAGGAATTTAAAGGAACGGACTCTACTGTGTATACAAGCTTGGGTCTCTATGATTTTTTCTGTTTCTCAATGCCCTGATGGAATGGACCTTGTGTCGTCTGTGAAATGGTGTTAAAAGGAAAGATTTTGTCCGTGTTTGTAAGTCAATGTGTTTGATTAGGATCGTGCTTGCTCGCACGCGTTGTTTGATTTTGATTGTTTTATTGGTGTGAATGAGAAAATGTTATAATGGATGTCAAAGTGATCTTAAAGACTGATTGCGTGGTTATATGACGCAGGTAAGATTTGGGAAAGATGGGTCTTACAATCACAAAGCTTTTTAGCAGTCGTTTTGCCAAGAAAGAAATGAGAATTCTCATGGTGGGTCTTCAAGGTGCTGGTAAGACCACCATCTTGTACAAGCTCAATCTTGGAGAGACTATCACCACTATCCCTACAATCGGTGTGTTACTCGAAACTTGCCATTACTTCAAAGCTATCTAGTACTACTGCATTTATTGCGCTCTTGTTTTCATGCTAACTGTATGTCTCTATCCAGGTTTCAATGTGGAGACTGTAGAATACAAGAACATAAGCTTCACTGCCTGGGATGTTGGTGGCCAGGACAAGGTATGTGAATGTTGTAAATTGTAATGAGAAGTCTGGGCATAATTGGCATAATAACAATGTCAAGGAAATGCATCCAATCATTTTCTCGGTGTCGTAAATGTCTCGTCTTTATTTAATGACAAAACATGGCACTATTCATGTATGTGCTTGTCTCTGTTTTCAAAATGTGCTTATCGACGGTCTTGTGCTGGCTAGTTTTCTTCCACCAGCACACATAACATATTCGTAAGCTACATTAACGAGCCCACAGTTTTATTTTAGTTTATCCTTTCTTTGGGAGGAAAAGCTTTCAATGCTGTGGTGCACACCATAAATCATATATCCAAGTTCGCTCATGTTTGATTATGTTTCGTGAAATGCATTGATTTGGTTGCATTATCTTTAATGCTGATCAACTAAGGATGCAATTCAAGTTGAATTAGAAGCATTTGTAGAAAAACCACTTGCTCATCTGCAGTCTATCGCTTAGGAGACGTCTTATTTCCTTATTATTTTGGGTTTTGTATTCGTTTCAAATGTCACATGTTTCATGAAAACGGAATTTTATTTTTCAATTTGCACAGATTCGACCACTGTGGAGAGTTTATTTCCAAAACACTCAAGGGCTCATCTTTGTGGTTGATAGCAATGATCGTGACCGTGTGGTTGAAGCTAGGGATGAGCTGCATCGGATTTTGAATGAGGTATAGCCAGAAGATTTACCTTTTAACTAGGGCCTTTGTCACTGTTGTCTCTAATGATGAAAATTTATCTTCTGAATAGGATGAATTGGGGGATGCTGTGCTGCTTGTGTTTGCTAACAAGCAAGATCTTCCAAATGCTATGAATGCTGCTGAAATTACTGATAAACTTGGTCTTCATTCGCTCCGTCAACGCCACTGGTAAATGATTGTATCCCCATTTTGAACATGTTGATAGTTTGCTGTTGCATGCAAATTAACATATGCCATCCAATCTGTGTGTTTTATTTCAGGTATATCCAGAGCACCTGTGCCATTTCTGGTGAAGGTCTCAACGAGGGAATTGACTGGCTATCTAACAACATTGCTAACAAGGTATGGTCATAATAATTTGATGGAAATGATGATGATAAAAATACGTTCGGTTCGTGTTAAAAGTAACTTTGTGTGATGATTGTGGCAGGCTTAAGAGGCGGGTGGATTTCTATATCTTTTTGGTGGCGTTCCGCTTCATTTTGGGAAAGATTGTGAGGTGGTTTGATGTTTCGAGGATTCCTGTTTGTCATATTGGCAAGAGAAAATGTATTTGTTTGGTTTTGTAAGATGATGATGTTACTACTGTAATAGAAACCGGCACACTCGATGCGTGGTGTGTCGTTATTCTGTCACGCTCCTAAATAACAATTAAAATGAATTTGATTTTGTTCATTCAACCACACTCCCAACCATAATCAGGCAGTTAATCTCCTTCCATGGAAGTGTATATCCTTGACCAAATCCCAGAATGCTTGTATAACAATCTGTTTATGAAACAGCAAGTGTCCCGGTCGTGCTATCAATACTTTCAATAGTGAGGATCGGTTGTAGAAGAGCGATACGCCGCATATAAGGGGACTAGCATTGCTGATGAGTTTGTAGAGGTTGAAATCAGGCTGGTTAATTTCGTTCTGTTCTGGCCAGAATAGTCGGAATGTTTTGTGCCATTAAAATGAAATGTTGTTGTTTTTATCTCGGTTTTAATTCCGGCCCGCTCCGAAAATTCCAGCTAAATTCCGGACGGAACGTCTCGATATCGTTTTGGCTCAAAATTATAATATTTCTTTTATTTTAGAACATTTTACTATCATAATATTTTGAAATTTTAGAGATGTTTCTATATTTTTTGGTATTTTCTGTTATATTTTTTTGGTTTATGTGCAGCTCTAAAATAAATAACAACATTGAGCAAGAAAATTGACCGGATCATGCATGGATTTTAACAATGCATTTCATGATCAAAAGGATTGTAAATATGCTTCTCACATTCGTGAAAAAGATTGACTCATGTCTACATGGATATAGGTTGAAGGTTAATAATATTCTAGAATGTAATTTTTCTATATATCTATATCTATCTATCTATCTATCTATCTAGATAGATAAACACAGACAGACTCTAAAGTAATTTTACATGTTAACAACAATATGGAAAACTTGATAATCAAATTCAAGAAACTGTTTTTCATTAATCTCAAACTCAATCACAGTTTTAACCAAACACTTCAGTTTCAGTTATGAACCACATCTAAAAGTGATTTTCATGAAACTATTTTTTTAAAACTTCAACCACAAAATCAATTGCAATACCAAATACACAATTCATTATAAATTAAAATATGCATGCAACCATACCTTTGCATGACTATGGCTTTAATCTTAGCAATATGAATGCAAGGGAAATCTAGCAGAGAGTTCATTGATGTCTGTAATGTGAAGTTTAATCTAACCATTTAAGTTTTGGAACTAGATTTGTGACATTTGTCCATTAAAGTCATATAAAAAATAATCTCAATTTAAAAATTAGTCAAGTTATTATTGAATGCGATTTTGATTAGTTGAGTTTGATGATTAATTCAGCTTTGGTTCCACTCAAAACAAATATTCATGATGAGTTAATCATTTCAAATAAATGAATTATCATAACCAAATTAAAGTATTTGTTCAAGAATGAATGACAGAATGTTCTGTGTGTTTATATATATAAAGATATTATGATACAACTTGCGCGCACCATACTAAATTTCTTCAATCTAGACAAGACTTTCAATAACATAACAAAATGGTGATCATTAATATATAAAAGGAGTGAAAATAAAAGGTAGAAGTAAGTTGTCACAAGTTTTTGTGAGGTAAAGATCCATGGATGTATTATAATGTTATGAGGAAAGTTGATTTTCTTAGCATATTTCATAAAATAATACATTTTATTTTTTCTCGCGTTTAGTTTCAGTAAAAATAATAAAAATAGTTAATCGATTTAGTCAAAACTCAACCTTTAATCCATTATTTTTTTTTATTAAAATGAATTATTTTTATACTTGTATTTTCTTAAAATTATATTTCAGATCAACCCCGATTGACCCTCTCAAGTCATGATTTATAACTTGTCTTTAATGAATTTTTTAATCAAATTTTATAAGTAAATTCAAAATTACCATTATATTCTTTAAAAAAAATCTAGCTTTTTAATGTTTAAGAACCTTAATTTTGGAAGTTATAGATAAATAATTTCTTAACTTAAATATATCTTTTAATTAATTTAATTAGAAAAGTCATTTCATCGAAAATGGGGAATTCATTCCCCCTTAACATTATACACATCGCTCTCTTCTTCTACCTCCTCATCTCTCACCCATTACTCCTTTTCTTCTTTACCCATCTCCTCCCTGCTTTTATCTTCCCTCTACCCATTACTCCATTTCTTTCCTTTTGCCTCTCCTTCTTCCCCTTTCCCTTTTTAAGGACTATTTTAGATATTACATGTAAATTTAACGGATCTATAATATACTTAATGTTCATGTACTGATTATTCAGAAACACTATTCAATTCATTTTATTTATCAGGACTAATTTAAATTCTATTCATTTTGAGAAGAAGACTAGAAAGTCAGAAACAAAAATAAACGGCAAATGTTACTATTGTCTTTCATTACAGGAGCAAAAGCTTCCGACGAATGTTTTTTTTAAACAATCCTAGTCAATTCTTTAATAAAAAAAGAGCTACCTTTTTTCTTGTCGTATATTAGTAATTTTATTTCAACAATTGATCTTATTCTTACCCTAACATCGTTAAGTCACTAACGCTGTTAACTCACCGCACCCCATATTTAAGCACCGGTTGATACATGGAGCCTCCCACTTTCCCATTTCCTCTCTCTCTGGGCAGCTTCTTTAGACTCTGCCATCTTGCTCACTATCTGTAAGCAATCAATCTCTATTGCTTTTGTTATCATTGTTGTAGATCTTGCTCCGTATTTTGACGGTATTTGTCCTGTTTTGGTTCTATAGTCTGTCTTTTTGTTTTTTCTTCTAAAGCTTCCTAGATCTGACCCTCGATACATTATATCTGTTTTTGATGTCTTTGTTAAGATTTTAAATGGCCCTCTTGCTTGCTTTTGTTTGCTGGTATTGACATTAAGAAGATTATGAATCTATAAACTTGGCTTTTGTGTGAAATAATGAAATGAAAATAGAGGAGTTTAAAGGAACGGGCTTTACTGTGTATACAAGCTTGGATCTCAATGATTTATTGCTGTTTCTCAATGCCCTGATGGAATGGACCTTGTGTCGTCTGTGAAATGGTGTTAAAGAGGAAAGATTTTGTCTGTGTTAGTAAGTTAATATGTTTTAAGCTCTTGCTTGCTCGCACGCGTTGTTTGAATTTGATTGCTTTATTGGTGTGGATGAGAAAAGCTTATACTGGATGTAAAAGCTATCTTTTTAAAGATTGGTTGCGTGGTTATATGATGCAGGTGAGATTTAGGAAAGATGGGGCTTTCATTCACAAAGCTTTTTAGCCGTCTTTTTGCCAAGAAAGAAATGAGAATTCTCATGGTGGGTCTTGATGCCGCTGGTAAGACCACCATCTTGTACAAGCTCAAGCTTGGGGAGATTGTCACCACTATCCCTACAATCGGTTTGTTTCTCGAAACTTCCCATTACTTGAAAACTACCTAGTATTGAATTTATTGCGCCCTTGTTTTTCTTGCTAACTGTCTGTGTCTATCCAGGGTTCAATGTGGAGACTGTAGAATACAAGAACATAAGCTTCACTGTCTGGGATGTTGGTGGCCAGGACAAGGTATGTGAATGTTGTAAATTGTAATGAGAAGTCTGGGTGTAATTGGCATAGTTAAAATGTCAAGGAAATGCATCAAATCATTTTCTTGGTGTCATAAATGTTTCATCTTTTAGTCGATGACAAAATATGGCTCTATTCATGTATGTGGTTGTCTCTGGTTTTAAAATGTGCTTATCGACGGTCTTGTGCTGATTAGATATTGCTCCGTCAGTACATAATCAAATCATAAGCTACATGGATTTAGCCAGTTAATGTTGCCATATTTCCGTTTTTAGAATGAAGGGAAAGATAACCATTGCATGGCTGAAATTTTACTATGATAAGAATATGTGTGCTCTCACATGCACACCCATGTTGTCTATTTGCTTATGGACAGTCCAGTGCTGATTATATGCTGTCGTTGCACACAAGAAATATACATAAGCTATAACGAGTGGAGCCATCTTGTCTTTCATGTTTTCCCCTTGTTGGAATGAGGAATGGCAATCCATGACATGGCGACATGCTGTTGTCTTTGGTTGTAAATGTTGTCTGTGGCTGAAGTTTTTAGTCGTTTTTGTGCATGTGCTTAGCGACGGTCTTGTGCTGGCTAGTTTTCTTCCACCAGCACATAACATATTCGTAAGCTACATTAATGAACCCACAGTTTTATTTTAGTTTATCCTTTCTTTGTGAGGAAAAGCTTTCAATGCTGTGGTGAACACCATAAATCATATCTCCAAGTTCGCTCATGTTTAGTGAAATGCGTTGCTTTGGTTGCATTATCTTTAACCCTGGTCAACTAAGTATGTAACTCAAGTTGAATCGGAAGCATTTATAAATCCTGAAAAAACCACCTCGATGTATGTGCTTATCGACGGTCTTGTGCTGGCTAGTTTTCTTCCACCAGCACATAACATATTCGTAAGCTACATTAATGAACCCACAGTTTTATTTTAGTTTATCCTGTCTTCGTGAGGAAAAGCATTCAAAGCTGTGGTGCACACCATAAATCATATATCCAAGTTCGCTCATGTTTGATTATGTTTGGTGAAATGCATTGATTTGGTTGCAATATCATTAATGCTGATCAACTAAGGATGCAACTCAGGTTGAATTGGAAGCATTTGTAGAAAAAACTACCTGCTCATGTGCAGTCTAACATGTCTCATCTCGTTGTTATTTTGGGTCTTGTACTCTTTTCAAATGTTACATGTTTCATGAAAGAGAAATTGTTTTTCAATGTACTCTTATGATTTGCACAGATTAGACCATTGTGGAGACATTATTTCCAAAACACTCAAGGGCTCATCTTTGTGGTTGATAGCAATGATCGTGACCGTGTGGTTGAAGCTAGGGATGAGCTGCATCGGATGTTGAATGAGGTATAGCCATAAGATTTACCTATTAACTAGGGCCTTTGTCACTGTTGTCTTTAATGATGAAATTTATCTTCTGAATAGGATGAATTGAGGGATGCTGTGCTGCTTGTGTTTGCTAACAAGCAAGATCTTCCAAATGCTATGAATGCTGCCGAAATTACTGATAAACTTGGTCTTCATTCGCTTCGTCAACGCCACTGGTAAATGATTCTATCCCCATTTTGAACATGTTGATAGTTTGGTGTTGCATACAAATTAACATATGCCATCCAATCCGTGTGTTTTATTTCAGGTATATTCAGAGCACCTGTGCCACTTCTGGTGAAGGCCTCTACGAGGGACTGGACTGGCTATCTAACAACATTGCTAACAAGGTATGGTCATTAATTTGTTGGAAATGATAATAAAAAAAATATGTTCGGTTCGTGCTAAAAGTAACTTTGTGTGATGATTGTGGCAGGCTTAAGAGATGGGTGGATTTCTATAGCTTTTTGGTGGCGTTCCGCTCTTCATTTTGGGAAATATTGTGAGGTGGTTTGATGTTTCGAGGATTCCTGTTTGTAATATTGGCAAGAGAAAATGTATTTGTTTGGTTTTGTAAGATAATGTTACTGTAATAGAAACTGGCAAACTATCCTTATATATATAATACCAAAATAATTAATGATTCACTGTTTCTCAAGTGATTTTTCCTTTGCTTCAAAATTTTTGCTGATTTTTTCGTTGACCAGCTTATGCTTGATGGCTGTGGTAGCTGTTTTGCCCGTTAGAATTGCAGGCTATACTTTCTGAACATCATGTTATGCCGAACCTTGCAAATTTCTAGTGTTGAAAGGCTGATTTATTTTGGCTTTTTTGCCCTGTTAGTGCACGTGAAGATTCAATGAGAACCAATTATACTGTACAGATTGACCAAGTTAATTTCAAGATTTTTCTTTGAACCTTTAATATAAATTCTGCATCTTTATTTATTTTTTATTAATTGTTTAAAATATTATACTACAAATAAAAAAAAAGCCACTTATTTTTCGGTAGTTGATGTTTTGTCTGACTCGACACTCGAGGCGGGATGTGGCCATGTTCTGTCGTGCTCCTACACAGCAAGTATATAATGAGTGCCAGATCTGGTGGTCTGGTTACCTTACGAGCGATCTTTCTTCATAACTTCCTTCCATGCAAGTATATCAAAGATATAGGCACTGTCTTCGATTCACTACCAGTCCAAGTAACTTCACCTACAGATGTCCTTCACCATCTCCCAGAATGCTTGCATGACAACCTGTTCATCAAACTCCAAGTGTCCCGGTCGTGCTATCAATACTTCCAATAGTTAGGATCGGTTGTAGAAGAGTGATACGCCGCGTATAAGGGGACTAGCATTGCTGATGAGTTTGTAGAGGTTGAAATGGATGATTTCTTACCCTCTTTAACAATCTAAAAGATGAGATACATGTACTTTTAACTTCTGAATTCTACAGAATCGTTCATGGAAAGAGACTGATAGAAGGCAAGGATTACGGATCCATTCCAGAGTCTCTGCAGCAACATCTTCTTACCATCAACTAGATTTTGTTTCTTCAGAATTTGAAACTCTCTTTTCTTACAGAAATCAAGAAACTTCCTGCTGGCAGAAGATGTTGCCACTCCGGTTTCAGTTTCTAGGCTGCTCTTGCCAGGATTGACAGACGGAAGTGCCATTGGTTCAAGCTGAAAGGGTGAACAGAAAAGAGAAATGGATAGGTGCCACTTATTACAAGTCAAAAGAAGAAGAAAGGAACGAATGATTCAAAAAGAATTTGTCCTTGCATATGTCACTTTCTCCAGTGGAGATCTTGACCAGACCATGCTGTCCAGACAGAATCTAATGTAGGCAAGCAAGTACAGAACCCATCAACCAATAGGAAGATGAGCATGGCAACATATTCTTCCAATTGGCAAGCATATTGGC
The DNA here is from genome assembly GCA_032356905.1 of Salix exigua. Classification (NCBI taxonomy): domain Eukaryota; kingdom Viridiplantae; phylum Streptophyta; class Magnoliopsida; order Malpighiales; family Salicaceae; genus Salix; species Salix exigua. The sequence goes on along the minus strand of CM063592.1, from coordinate 17,144 downwards.
CACATTCAATGATTCCTTCCCTCTTTTACCCTTCCCCCCCTGTCATATGCCTTTCTCAATCACAATATATATATAACCATTCATATAATTTTTTAAACTATAATTAAAAATATATTTTTTATATCCTAACCTCTTAAACTGTAACTGCAACAAGTATCATAATGCATGGTAAACATATAGTTGTGAATCAAGCACTATATTATTTTTCTTGGTTTATTAAGAAATCACTAAACACTTGATTGTGGACATCATTCAAATAATTCATATTTAAATGAGAAATTTATAATTTCTCTCTCTAGTTGTTCCCTTTTGAATTCAAATCCATAATATAAAAGAACCAAATTTAATTGAAAATTAATGGGGATTCCAACGAGAAGAATGATCATAATCATCGAAATTAAATCTAGATTTTCAACATAAAAACTTTATAAAACTTAGTTATAAGATTTTTTGAGCTAATTAAATAGAATAAAACAATTAGTTAAAATAATCCTATATATGTAATATTTATAGGGTAAATTTAGAATTTGCTCCCATGCTTAAATGAGAAAATAAATTCCTAGTGATTAGCAATATAATAAATCAACCACCCAAAAACAATGTAGGGTCCACAAAAAAATCTCAGTTTGGCACTAACGTCGTCAACCCATTAACGCCGCTAACTTCCATCCATATCTAAATTCCCAGCGCACCTTGATAGGCCATCCGTCTCTCTTTCCCATTTCTTTCATCTTCCTTTCTGCCCAGCGCAGATCCTGCCCTCTCTCGTCCTCTGCGTCTCTGTAAGCGTTTCCAACTCGCTTTGATTTTCTATATATTTATATTGGTTGTCGATGCTACTGTAGAACTCGAGTAGTCTTGATGTGGTCGAAGTTTTTATTTGGTTTTGTTTTGAAGAGTTCATAGATCTGACCCTTGTTAGATTGGATCTGTTTTAGGGGTGTTTTCTCTTATGATCATATTGAGGTTTTGTTTGTTGGTATTGATAAAAGGGAGATCATGAATCTATAGAATGTTGGTTCGGGGTAAAATAATGAAAGGAAAATGAAGGAATTGAAAGGTTCATGCATTGTAATTTGTAAAAGTTTTGTTTTTGTTTATGATTTGTTTGTTAATGGATTGAATTTTGTATGATCTGTGAAATGGTATAGAAAGGGGAAGACTTTTCTTGTATTTGTGAGAGGATGTGCGTGGAGATTTTGTTTGCACAACAATCTATTTTTATTGTGATTGATTTGTGTGAATGATAGAATGTTAAGCTTGATGTAAGAGTGATCTATTTCTACAAGTTTTTCTGTTTTGCTGATTTTTTTCTCGATGCAGCTAAGAACCTGGAAAGATGGGGCTCTCATTCACCAAGCTTTTTAGCCGTCTGTTTGCCAAGAGAGAAATGAGAATTCTCATGGTGGGTCTTGATGCTGCTGGTAAGACCACCATCTTGTACAAGCTCAAGCTCAGGGAGATTGTCACTACTATTCCAACAATTGGTATGCTATCAAAATATTATTGGTAATATAGAGCTGCTCAGTACTGAGTTTATTGTGTTTTCTTGTAAAGGATGCTTACATGTAGCTTCCTTTCAGGGTTTAATGTGGAGACCGTGGAATACAAGAACATAAGCTTCACTGTCTGGGATGTTGGTGGCCAGGACAAGGTATGAAAAATCTGCCATCTTGTGATGTCAACTCTGAGTATAATATATCTCTCCATCATATCAAGACAAAAACATAAACTATGCGGATTTAGCCACCTAAGTGGGACAACCTTACCTTTTTCTTACGAAGAGAGCTATCCATTGCATGGCTGGAACTTTAGGAGTATAGACTCTCTGTCTTCTTAATTTTACACATTTACATACCTTCGTTCTTAATTTGCTCAGATTCGACCTTTATGGAGACATTATTTCCAAAACACTCAAGGGCTCATCTTTGTGGTTGATAGCAATGATCGTGACCGTGTTGTTGAAGCTAGGGATGAGTTGCACAGGATGTTGAACGAGGTAGCCATAAGCCTTAGATCTTAATTTTCTTATGTGGTTTTGTGCATCTTAATAATGAAATTTTATTCTCTTGAGTAGGATGAATTGAGGGATGCTGTGCTACTTGTTTTTGCAAACAAGCAAGATCTTCCAAATGCTATGAATGCTGCTGAAATCACAGATAAGCTTGGTCTTCATTCTCTTCAGTCAACGCCACTGGTACTTGATAATATCACCATTGCAAATTTCTGGATAGTTTGCTCCTATTTAATATTCATTGATGCCATCCGATCTTTATGTTTGTTGCAGGTATATCCAGAGCACTTGTGCCACTTCTGGTGAAGGTCTTTACGAAGGACTAGACTGGCTTTCCAACAACATTGCTAGCAAGGTAGGGTCATAGTGTTTCGTTATGAAACAATGATAAAAATCCATGTTTCGTTGGTTCTAACTTTGTCTAATGAATTGTGGCAGGCTTAAGAAATGGGTTTTTCATCGAACTTTTTGGATCACACATACTTTAGGAATCTTGCCAGGAGGGGTCGGTGTTTGTGGATTTCTTATCCTGTAATGGTCAGAGAATGTATCTTTAGTTGTGTAAGATATTATTACTGTAATAGAAATTGACGAATTATACCTATAGTTTTGAAATAATTCATGATTCACAGTTTTAACATGATGTATGATACAAGTTTATTGCTAGTAGAGCTCATTGAGATTTGTGATTCTTTCATTGACCAGCCATTGCTCGATGACAATTTTTGTGGTGGTACTTGCCCAGGGTATTATATTGCAATACAGCACATTCGATATTTCTGGGCGAATGTTGTACATTTGATTTCGATTATCTGTTTGAGCTAACGATGAACAGTCCTCATCAGATTTCTGCAGACATCATAAATTTATGTAATGCTTTGGTTCTGGTTTTTCCTTCTAAGCTTGCTAGCCTTGTCTCCTCTCCTACAAGGCAGTGTTTGGAAATATGTTAGTAGTTTACTTTCCCATCCAGTCACTTTCTAAAAAATTCAAACCTTGATTTGTTCATGAAATGCAAGGGAAATTAATATTGTGAAATCAGAATTCATATTGTTCAATAATTTAGGATATGATATTATATTAAAAACCATCTTGATCTAAAAATGGAAATTTCTTAAAATATAACTTATATTATTATTATTTCACTTTTGACTTTTCATATATATATATATATATATATATATATATATATATTCTTTTATTATTTTTTTTCTTTTGGACAAAAATGATCTATATTTTATGTATTTGTATTTTTAGATTTTATTTTTATTTTTTCATTTTATTTTTGTACTTATCGTTCGAAATTTTAATTTATGTCGATTACATTATATTTTATTTTTAATTTTTTATTATTCTTCCCGGTCCCGGACTACAGATGTTTTTCTGTGTCATAACAACAGGATATATATATATATATATATATATATATATATATATATATATATATATATATATTATTAACTACACAATAAAATACATCCTAATTTTACTGTGTTAATCCACAGTAACACCTACTATTAATATATATTTTTGTGAAAGACAAATGGTTGTTGAAGTAGCCGAGATGGTCTAGAGAGTGTCAGATTAAGGTCCCCTGCGAAGGCATGAGTTCGAATCTCACTCTCAACACATTTCTTTTTAGCGAATCCACATTAAAATTAGATTTAATATATATTTTCGAGAAAGATGAACGAATGTTGAGGTGGTCGAGCGGATCTATGAGGCGGGACACAAAAATTTCGTTTGATAGGTTGGGGGTCCAAATCTCACTCTTGATAGATTTCTATTTTACTTAAAAATATGATTAATTTTTTCTAATGATGATGATAAATTTCTTGCTTTTTTAATGATGATGATAGTTTTATGTTGGTTATTTCGTTGAAACCTATTAAACTGATAAATTTATATCAATTTAAAATTCATATATTTTATAGATAACTTGCACTTCACAGGAATTTTGCACAAATTTATTATTTTAACCAAAAATATATTCTAAAAAAAATTAATATTTCTTTGTGTTGAAAAAAATATGATTACCATGTAGGCGGGGACATTAACTAGTTTTTATATATATATATATATATAGCAACAACTTCACCACTTAGATACACATACCAAAACCACAGCACACTATCGACTCGTTGGCGACGGTGGTGGTTTAGTCAAGAACAACACGTTGTGTGGAAGCAGTGGACCGACGAATCAACAGCTTGATGACTGCTGGAAGAACCCTGGGCCTCGTCTTAAACCACCAATTAATCTCCATCTTTTTCACCAAAAATATGCATGCTAGACCGCGTGCAATGACTTGTCTGTGCATCCCAATTGATTACAGCCATTTCTTCGCGAAATTTGTCCATCTGGCCACAGCTGAAGCGCACCTTCCTTCCAAGGCACATCTCATCCACCGCCACAACTTCTCCTATAAACACCCACCAAATCTTGCGCATCTCCTCACTTCAAAACAAACTAATTTTCTTGTAAACTAATTACACATTTCTCTCTCGATGACTCCTTTTCTTGCTTCTTCAAGAGTTCAGATGTTGTTGGTATTGGTGTTGTTTACACTTGCTTCTTTGACGGGATCATCTCTTGGTAACTTCTACCAGGACTTTGATATTATATGGGGAGATTGGCGAGCTATGATACTCAACGATGGTGAGCTTCTTAATCTCAATCTTGACCAAGCTTCTGGCTCAGGATTCCAGTCCAAGAACGTTTATTTGTTTGGAAAGATTGATATGCGACTCAAGCTTGTCCATGGAAATTCTGCAGGCACTGTAACTTCCTACTATGTAAGTCTTCCTAATATTAATGACTATTTTGAGCACAGAAACAGAACATTTGATCTTCGTGTGTATTAATCTTTGCTGGTATATCTTCAGTTACAATCAAAAGGATCAGCATGGGATGAGATAGACTTTGAGTTCCTGGGGAACTTGAGTGGAGATCCTTACATTCTTCATACTAACGTGTATAGCCAAGGCAAAGGCGAGAAGGAGCAGCAATTTTATCTCTGGTTTGACCCAACTGCTGATTTCCACACCTATTCCATCCTTTGGAACCCACAAAGAATCATGTAAGCTTAATTAACACTTGCTCCCATGCCTAAATCCAATATTTTCAAGTCTTTTTTCTTTCATGCTAACATTTTCTCTCTCATTTGTATCAGCTTCTATGTAGATGGCAGCCCTATTAGGGAGTTCAAGAACATGGAATCAATTGGTGTTCCATTTCCAAAGTATCAACCAATGAGAATCTACTCTACATTATGGAACGCGGATGACTGGGCTACAAGAGGTGGACTAGTCAAGACTGATTGGTCACAAGCTCCTTTCACTGCCTCCTATACGAGCTTCAATGCTAGCAATGCTTGTGTTTGGATCAATGGTTCATCTTCTTGTGATTCAAATAATTTCTCCCTCCGGCTTGGCTTTCAGAAGATCTAGATTCAACAAATCTAGATAAGCTACAATGGGTCCAAACGAACAACATGATCTATAATTATTGCACAGATGCTAAGAGGTTTCCCAAGGATTTCCACTAGAATGCAATATGTCTTGAGACGGAGAAGTGGGGACAGTCACACGGTAATGCATGGTTTGTACTAACGATCGAATTCTTTCGTTGTTTTTACTCATGCAAATTACAGATTAATAAATGGAGGTATGTTTTTATTTTCCCAAATGTTTTCCAATAATACGTGTTCAATTTAAGAGCTTATATTATACTATCCTTAGTTTTGTAATGATATTTTAAATGACTTCAAAGTTGATTGTTTGTAAAACATATTATTTTATGTGGGAAGAATTAGGTTTGGAAGCTTAATTTGCACTTAATTAAAAGATTGAATTTTTAAAGACCAAATTTATTCATTTTGCATGTCAACTGGATGAAATTAGGAGTAAAATTCCAAGCAAATCAAAGTTGTGGGGTCAATTAAGGACCAAATGGAAAAAATTGGCAATCAAAGACCAATTTGTAAGAGATGTCGAACTATAGGGATATAATTGGATGAAATCAAGGATGAAACTGAAAGTTTTTAATGGTCAATTGAGTATTAAATTGTATACATTCAAGACCAAAGATCAAATAAAAAGGTGCATAAATTTAGGATTGCCATTGAAATTTGTTATGGGTGACATTGCACAAATTAAAAGTTTCGGTCATTTAAGAATGTAATTAAAAATTAAAAGTCAAAGGATCAAACTGTACTTTGGAAAAAATACCTAAAAATAAAATCATTTTGGAGAAGAAAAAAGAAGAAGAAGGCACCAAACAACGACGAACACACAAACTTATTCATTTTCATCTTCTTTTTTATTTATCTCAAAAAGTTGTATGCGTAACTACTTTTCTAAGACATTTGTTCATCAAATTTGAACCAAAATGATGACATAACATTCATCTACACCATGATAAAGTCCATTATAGCTACTTAACACCACAATTACCATGACGTTGATCTAAGGTTGTCAACTTTAGGCAACCCGGGTTATCGAAATTGACAACGTGTCTATTTTGAGCACACACATATACATAGATGAAGAATTAATAATAATATATAAAATATCAAAAGGAAAAAAAGAGAAAAAACAAAAAAATGAACTGTTCAAATTTTATTCCATTGAGTATAAACCCACCGATATAAATGAACGAATACACTTTAAACTAGAGAAGGGCTGGTCGCAAACTAGCAGCAAACAACGTTGTGAACCAGTGGCTGCATGTCCTAACAAAAAACATCAGAGCCTGATCAGTATTGCCTTTCCAGAGACAATAGCCATGGTTATCAGAATCCTCATCTCCTATTCCTCTCTGCCAATGGATTTGGAGGACTTGGTGGTACTGTGAAACTAGTTTCACAGCTGGCTTGTGCTCTTGGTGCAACCTGTTCAAGCTTCAGCATATCATCGTATTCTTTCCTGTGAAAAGACTGCATGGCAGCCCCGAAAGACGACTCCACTATACCAAAAGCATTCTCACATGCAACAAGAACATTCCTCAGTGATTGGTCGGTTGTTCTCCTTAGAAGATCCGAAATATACTCGTGAGTGCTGGTTGCGTTTGTTATCGTCTGCTCCATCGCTATTGCTGTGAGACCAACATGGTCTATCTCCGGGCTTTCCATGTTCTCGTGAAAAACCCTGTTGCAGAAACCGTAGTCTTCCATTTGCCGGCAGACCTCGTCGATTAAATCCTGGGAATCTCGGGCTTCACTTAAGGCAGGGTACTTGGTCAAGAGCATGATGGCTAGAAGCGGGGCAAATAGGGAGAAACAACGAGGAAAGGTCATTTTTCTGCGGTTAGAATTAGAATATAGTGATGTGATGATATGTACTACTGCAGAGGTGAATGTCTTTTCCAAATATATGTTTGAGAAGATGTTGCGAGTAAAGCGAAGGGTTGACAAGAAGGAAAGAGTTGATCAGTGCATGATCAAGCCCCGTATGCAAGCTATAGAAATTATATGGTAAACCTGCCACTTTGTGATTATGGCTCGAGGGATTATGGAAGGAGAAATCATCCCATATTTAGTCATCGATCTTAAAATGCTAAAATTAATTAGAGTAGTAAGAGATCAAAGATTTTTGTATAAAAAGGAGAGATTGGTTTTTGTTTCCAAATATAGGGTCATGGAGATACTGTGTGCCACGTGTTATTTTATTTTTATTGTAATTACTGATGTAATGTTTTGATGGGGTCATTTTTTTTAATTCGGGAAATTATTTTAGCTGAAAACTAAGTGCAGTCAAAATTTAATTCCATACAATAGCTATAGGAAATAAAATTTAATTCAGCCCCGCTTGTTTCTTTGAAAAGTGGTTTCTGGAAAGTGAATCCTGGAAAGTGAATTCTGGAAAATGGTTTCTGAAAAGTGAATTCTGGAATTCACTTTCTCGAAAGTGAATTCTGAAGGTGGTTTCTGGAAAGTGAATTCTAAAAGTGAATTCGATATTTGGCGATGTTATGAAAAATGAACTGAAAAATAATTTATTAATAAATTATTTTTTTAAAGTTTATCTAATATATATAAAATATTTAATCACTTAAAATAAAAAAATGAAATCTAAAAAGTATAATGATGAATTTTTTTTATTATATCCTATAGTCATACATAGCTTATTTTATAAAATATAACAATATATGTCATATCATATTATAGAGAAATAAGCTTGTGAAATATTTTTAAGTAAAACTTATTATTAATATATATTTTTCCAATTTTAAAAGCTTAAAATAAGTTTTTTAATTTTAAATCAAAATCTCAATGCAAAAATTTTAATTTAGGGTGATTAAAAAAATAGAATTTTTAAGATTTAAATTATTAGTTTTTGTGTTTTTAATTGTTAATATCAGAATTATTATTTTTCATATAAAAATAATACTAACATGTTTCTATTTTTTTAAAAAAACAATAACTAGCTAGCTCACGGAAAGTGTATTCGGATGTTTGGCGAGGAGTACACTTTCCTTTTCAAGCCTTAAGTTTTCCTTGTTGGAAACAACTTTCTGGAAAGTGGTTTCAGGTGTTTGCTAAACACCGGAAACTACTTTCCGTGTTTGTTTGTCGGAAACCACTTTCCAGGAAAGTTGTTTTCAAGAAACAAACATCTGAAAGTAAGGAAAGTGAATTCCGGAATTCACTTTCCTTGAAACAAACAAGGCCTCGATTGAGTAATTAAGGCCTATATGTTTTGCCCAACCTAAACCTACGGTCCAGCCCACATCCAGCCCAACTAACCTAGACATTTAAGGAAAAAGTTAATAGAGCATTGTTTCTCTCTCTTCTTTTCTACCCTGTGACTCTCTGTTTTTTTTCTTCTTCTCTTCCTTTCCTAAAAGCACCAACGAAAATAGTTTTTAGCTTAAGCTTTGGTTGAAAGGGTGGAAGAAACACGCATGTGATTTCCTCTCTTGATGGTCAAAGGTGTCGCATTGACATTTATCAGAAACGAGGATTCATGTATTTTTTTAAATTATTATTATTATTAAAAAAATACTGTTCTTTAGAGATTCTTTTAAAAAAATTAGTTATTTAAAGAAAAGTTTTAAGATCTCTAGCACACCCTACTAATAATAAACTGTTTAGGGTTTTGATTTGTTTTTAGTTGCTATGGTGTTTACCTAATAAATTTTATTTTTATAGGATATGTTTGTTATGATGGATAGATTTGGATTCAAAATCTAAAAGTAAATATCAATAGATCATATTATATAGTACCAAAAGAAAAAACCGATGCAGATTTCTTAAAATCTATGTTTATAAATTAAAAATAATTCGGATAGAAATCTAATTTCATTCAATGTAATTAAAATCTCATCTTTCCCTCGTACTTTGCCAGAGAAGAGAAAATAATGCGGATGTTTAAGATATGAAATGTAATTTGATATGTGAATAGGGTGCACGTGTCAATTTGTAATTCGAGGACCTACAAGTTTAATTTCAGGAAGTGATGTGCTTTAAGCTGTTAAACTTGGCTGTGCTGTGTTTTTAATTTTTAAAATATTTTGGTGAACTAATATCGAAATAAATTTTAAAAAGAATAATAAATTTTGAAAAGAATAAACTTTAATAAACAGCCTATAACACAATCTTATACACGCTATTGTACTGCTTCTGTACTTCAGTTTTGGAATTTCAACAAGTCTGAGAAAATCTTGCATTATCCTGGTGGCATTAACAGAGACGTCTACTGCTTGGTGATCGTTTTCATTTTTGTTGGAGCTGCCTGTACGTTGCTTTTGCTGCATTTTTTTAATAAAAATATATATATTTTTAATTTTAAAGTATTTTGATGTGTCATTCTGGGATTATATTGTTTATGTATATATATAATTGAATATATAAATTTAACTTTTTTAGTTCAAATTCAAAAATAAAATTATCTAGAAATGTGTAATTTAATCTAAAAAACACACAATAAAATAACTTTTCTAAACAAAATTATGAACATGTATAATATTACGAGAATATCATCATCAATCTCGTAAGTCTCATTACATTCTTTGTTTGCTCTAATATATATATATATATAGAGAGAGACTACTCATAAAACTTCATCTAAATCTAACGGATAAATTAAAAATATAATTGATATTGTAAAATTATTTATTATTAAAAGCGAAAAAACTGGAACATTTCACCCAATATTTAATCAAAAAATCTTAAATGAGCTAAAATTTAAATTAAGATAAAATTAATCCTAATTTATCTTATTTTTACGTGGTAGAAAATATTTTAACCCTTTCAAACGAAATGGAATAAAACAAAAACAAATGGAATAAAACAAACAACTATGCTCACGAGTCGCATCCACCCCGTAATATAGATCACTGAAGTGGCTCAAAAACAAATGGATGTGCAGTCAGAGCCTATGGGTTCACTGGCCAGCCTGCAATAATGTTCCTAGTCAAGCTGTCAAAGTAGACCAAATTAAAATTTGGAAAAGAAAAAACTGTCAACGAAGAACAACACTGTTCGTCATCTTAACCTTTCCTGTGGCTAGGTTTCCTCTTTTCCACCAGATTTCTCATATGGCCCTTGCAAACTAGCCTTTTGCTAACAGTATAATAACCAAACCATGGCTTCTGCAGCCGCATTAGCCATTGGAGGCTCATTTCTGTCAGCCTTCCTTCAGGTTTTGTTCGACAGAATGGCTTCTCGCGAGGTTTTAGGCTTCTTCAAAGAGCGAAAACTCAATGATAGGCTGTTAAGGAAGTTGAAGGTACTCATGATTGCTGTTAATGGGGTACTTGATGATGCGGAGGAGAAGCAAATAGCCAAGCCAGCTGTTGAGATGTGGGTCAACGAGCTTAAAGATGCTGTGTATGAAGCTGATGATTTGTTGGATGAGATTTCTTATGAAGCTTTGCGATCGGAGGTGGAAGGTGGCTCTCAATCTAGTGCAGATCAGGTGAGAGGCTTTTATCTTCTCGTTTTTCGTTTCAGAGAGTAAAGGAAGAGATGGAGACAAAGTTAGGAGAGATCGTTGACATGCTTGAATACTTGGTACAACAAAATAATGCCCTTGGTCTTAGAGAGGGTGCTGTTGAGAAAGCATCATCACAGAGAATACCAACAACTTCTCTTGTGGATGAATCCGGGGTATATGGCAGGGATGGAGATAAGGAAGCAATAATGAAACTGGTACAATCTGCAAATGAAAATGGCAAACGGCTAGATGTGATTCCCATAGTAGGTATGGCTGGGGTTGGTAAGACCACTCTTGCTCAGCTTGTTTACAATGATAGCAGAGTAGGAGAGCAGTTCGATATGAAGGTATGGATCTGTGTTTCGGAAGAATTCGATGTTCTCAAGGTGATCAAAGATATTCTTAAGAAGGTTGGTTCCATGAATTGTGATACAATGACTGGAGATCAACTTCACTGCGAGTTAGAGAAGGAATCAACGGGGAAAAAAATTATGCTTGTTTTAGATGATGTTTGGAGCAATGATTGGGGAAAATGGGATTTTCTGTTGACACCTTTCAAGTCTCTGGCACATGGAAGTAAGATCCTCGTTACAACACGTATTGAAAGCGTAGCATCGGTCAGGGCCACTGTTGCAGCCCATCGCCTGCAGGAATTGACTGCAGATGATTGCTGGTCGGTGTTTGCAAAACATGCATTTGAGGATGGAAGTTGCAATGAACGTCCAGACTTGGAAGAAATAGGTAAGGAAGTGGTAAGAAAGTGCAAGGGGTTACCTTTAGCTGCGAAAGCCCTTGGAGGTCTCCTACGCTCTAAAAGAGATGCCAAGGAATGGGAGAAGATCTTGAGGAGCAACGTGTGGGATTTGCCGAATGATGGTATTCTTCCTGTTCTCAGATTGAGTTATCACTATCTTCCACCACAGCTGAAGCAATGCTTTGCTTACTGTGCAATATTTCCAGAGAATCATGAATTTAACAAGGGTGAATTAGTCCGTTTATGGATGGCAGAGGGCTTTCTAGTTCCTCCTAATGGAAACAAGGAGATGGTGGAAGTTGGAAATGAGTTCTTCCATGAGCTTGTTTCAAGGTCGTTTTTCCAGCAATCTAATGGCAAATCAAGGCTAGTTTTTCAAGGATCAAACGGGGATCCATTATTTGTTATGCATGACCTCATAAATGACCTTGCTAGATATGTATCTAGAGAGTTTTGCTTCAGGCTGGAAGGGGAAGATTCAAACAAGATTTCAGAAAGGACTCGTCATTTGTCTTATGCAGTAACAAGACACGATGCTTGTGAAAGATTTGAGGGTATTTATGATGCCAAGCTTTTGCGCACTTTCTTACCATTGTCAGAAGCGTGGCTACGCAACCAAATCAATGTCTTACCGGTGTCGAGAGTGTGGCCTCGCAACGAAATCGATAATGAGGTTACACATGATTTATTGCCAAGGCTTACACGCTTACGAGTGCTATCCTTGTTTAACTATTCCAATGTGGCCGAGTTACCTGATTCAATGGGCAAGTTAAAACATTTACGATACCTTAATCTCTCCGCTACATCAATAAAAGGTTACCTGAAGTTGTGAGTACAGCTTACCATTTGCAGACATTAATCTTGGAAAATTGCAAAGAGCTTGTGGAGCTGCCTGATTCTGTTGGCCACTTGAAGCATTTGCTATATGCCAGTCTTAAAGGTGCAAAAATCAAAATGTTACCTGAATCCATGAGTACATTGTATAATCTGCAAACATTAGTCTTGGAAGATTGCAGACACCTTGTCAGGCTGCCCCATTCAATTGGCAATTTGAAGCACTTACAATATGTGACTCTTAAAGGCACAACGATCAAAAGTTACCAGCATCCATGGGAGGCTTGTGTGATTTGCAGATTTTAATCTTGCGGTCATGCAGAGATCTGATTGAGCTACCAGATGATATGGGAAGGCTAATCAACTTGAGTCATCTTGATATCGCAGGAACAAAACTGTCAAAGATGCCGCAGCATATGGGTAAACTAACAAAGCTCCAAAATCTAAGTGATTTCTTTCTAGGAAAAGATACTGGTTCAAGCATTCAAGAGCTGGGGAAGCTTCAACACTTACAGGGAGGACTAAATATTTGGAACCTGCAAAATGTTGGGAGTGCTCCGGATGCTCTACAAGACAATGTGAAGGGTATGAAGCACCTCAAGACTTTGAGTTTGATATGGGATGGTGATCCTAATGACTCTGGACATGTAAGGCATGTACTTGACAAATTAGAGCCTGATGTAAATATGGAGTATCTTTATATCTATGGTTATGGGGGCACAAGGTTTTCAGATTGGGTGGGAGACTCTTCTTTCTCAAGAATAGTATTCATGGAGCTCAGCCGATGTAAATACTGCACGTCCTTACCACCACTTGGGCAGTTAGGGTCTTTGAAAGAACTCACGGTAAGAGGGTTTGAGGGACTTGCAGTTGTGGGTCGTGAGTTCTACGGAAGTTGCACGTCCGTGAGGAAGCCATTTGCTTCCCTTGAAAGTTTAACTCTTTCGAAGATGCCTGAATGGCGTGAATGGATTTCAGATCAAGACATGGAAGCTTTCCCTTGTCTTCAAAAGCTTTGCATAAGCGGCTGCCCCTACCTAAGAAAGGTACTGTCCAATCACCGCCTTCCATCTTTAACAACACTTGAGATTGAGGGATGCAGGCAGCTTGTAACTTCATTTCCAAGATGTCCAATCATTGATGAAATAAAATTAGATGATGGTTTTCGTCATCTGCTTCTACGCAGATTGCCTTCCGGGATGCACAGCCTGGAAGTTGATCGATGCTATTCCACAGATTCCATACCAAAAGAAATGGAGCAAATCGGTTGCTTTCTCACCACTTTAGAAGAAATTGAAATGGAAAATTGTGATTCGCTCAAGTGCTTCCAGCTGGAGTTGTTCCCTAGCCTGAAGATTCTCAGGATCTCGAAATGTTCAGATTTGGAATTCATTTGTGAACACGAAGGACCTCTGGAGGATCTCACCTCTCTTCATTCCTTGAAAATATGGGAATGCCCTAAATTAGTATCTTTTCCCAAGGGAGGATTACCTGCCTCATGTTTGACAGAGCTTCAGTTGTTTGATTGCGCAGACTTGAAGTCCTTGCCTGAGCATATGAATTCCCTCCTCCCATCCCTTGAAGATTTGAGATTATTCCTTCTTCCAAAACTTGAGGTCTTTCCAGAAGGGGGTCTGCCCTCCAAATTAAAATCACTTTATATTGAAGATTGCAGCAAACTCATTGCAGCCAGAATGCAATGGAGTTTGCAATCGCTCCCTTCTCTTTCAAAATTCACTGTTGGTGTTGACGAAAACGTGGAATCCTTTCCAGAGGAGATGCTGCTTCCCTCAACTCTTGCCTCTCTTGAAATATGGAGTCTTAAGACTCTGAAATCCTTGAACTACTCGGGGCTTCAACACCTCACTTCTCTTGAACAATTGACCATCACAGACTGCCCTAATCTACAGTCCATGCCAGGAGAAGGTCTCCCCTCCTCCCTTTCTTCAATTGAAATCTGGCGGTGTCCTTTGCTGGATCAAAGATGTCAGCAGGGAAGAGGGGAGGATTGGCTCAAGATTACTCGCATCCCCAACCTGCATATTAATGGATACAAGATCCATCAACCTTAGGTATTACTTATCTGGATCTCAACTCAAAATTTCTGTTTCCTTATCTTTTTTTCTTGTTAAGCTTCTTTTTGTGTACTTTTAGATTAATTCTCTGTTATTGATTCTGTAAGTTGTTGCAGCATTTCATTTTTATCATGAACGGCCAGTTGTGGAGACAGTGCTTACAGGTTTGCCATGCAGATATTTTCCCACTGCTGACTTTCATTCCTCACCTCCAATTTTTGGCAATAATGTCCATTCGAATTTCTTACAGCATTTATGCCCTTGAAACTTGCGCTCTGACCTCAAATCAATTCAGATCAGCATATTCTTATATCTCATATAGCAGGAGAACTGGAGTTCTGGTTGCCCCAGGTAAACTCAGTTTTCCCTATTTGCACTTGTATTCTGAACCGCAACAAGTAGATTGAACCTCCAAAGTCTTTGTTTCTGGTTTGATTCATCTGCAGCATTCTATAGCAAGCCGTTTTTGCTAAGCTCTTAAGAGGGAAAGGCTTCATGTGTTGACTTACTTTTTGCAGAAGGTATTAGAACTGGATGATTGTCTGAATCTCGTGCTTCAGTTCAGTGATGAGAAGATCTGTTGCAAATAATGAAGGCAAAGAAGGTAACAAAAGCAGAAAACTTGAGGTGTGCATGAGCACTGTTCTTAAGGATATTTCACGAATAGCAGGATATTTCACGAACATGATTCAACAAGTTCTTTCACACAAGAGAGCAACGTAGAAACACTCTGAAAAGAAAATAGACCAGCAAACTCAAAAAATAAATGTATTTCGGATTGTACTTTGTATTGAAAAACTGCATGGCATTTGAGGCGTTGCCTCGCAAGCAGAGGCGAACCAGAGATATTTCTCTTACTTAGCTTAACCTTATGTACGCATGCTACTCTACTTTTTTTTTTTTTTTTTTGATTATTATGCCTTCTCAAGTTTTATTATATGAATATTTAATAAAAATCTTCCGTAATATAGGACAGAGAATCCTATATCTACTATTTGGACTAAAAAAGGCTACTTGTGTTCTCGGATAAAATACTTTTGAAATGGCTTTTACAATAATATCTCCAGTGTACTCTCCTTGCGTAAGGTTGAAAAAGTTGTATGTTTACTGAATATACTTGTACAAGCAGGACTTGTTCTGGGTTTTTAATTCTGCTCAATCTTACGTTCCCCCTTCCTACCAAATTCCACATTCTCTCCCATTCAACTATCTGATATAATTTTGTTTTCTCAGGTAATTTTATAATTTTATTGTGTTGACAGTAATAATAGTGATAATTTTAGATGTTAAGATTTCGATGTTGTTGTTATAATAGACTATATTGATATGTTTCATTATATCAAACATTACATATATAAATATTATATTTTAATTTCAACAGTTATAAATTTTATTTGCTCAACCCGCACGTTGCGGGTAATTAACTAGTATCTACTATTTGGACTAAAAAAGGCTACTTGTGTTTTCAAATATAGGATAAAATACTTTTGAAATGGCTTTTACAATAATATCTCCGGTGTACTTTCCTTGCGTGAGGTTGAAAAAAGTTGTATGTTTAAAGGAATATACATGTACAAGCAGGACTTGTTCTGGAATTTTATTCTACTCAATAATACATTCCCCTTCCCACCAAATTCTCTCCCATTCAATTATCTGATATAATTTATCTGCTGTTTCTTCTCTGCTCTATTAGGTCCCAGAGGCATTGAAGAGGCCAATGCATTATGTAAATTTAATTTTCATTCTGAGTCTCAGGATGATGGTTCAGGTTCAGGGATCAAGACTGTAGAAGCCAGAGATCAAAATGGTTTATCTGCAGAAAACTCAAACTGGTCAGAAGATTCCAAGGGGAGATTAAGCATTGACCTCTGTAAACAGAAGCGCACACACACGAGATGATGATGCATCAAAAGAATATCTTATGGTTAGGAGAAGGTCATGGGGTTTAACGGTGTAAGATTAGCCCAATAAAAATCATTTCCCTTTTCTTCTACAACTAAAAATACCCTTTCATACCATCATTTCATTAAATTTTATTGCACGAGATTTTTTTTTTTGCTATTTTATCCCAGTCGTGAGGGTACTATTTGGGTCAAAAGATTAATAATTATAAATACAATTAACAGAAGTGGGTTCAGTTAATTGTTCATATCATGAGGTTAATATTTATATTAATCATTCAATAATAAATCTGTGTTGTAATTAAATTGGTTGGACAGCATGATGCAATCTAAAGTCACGGGTGAAGCTTAGTCGCTGTAGTCCTCTTTATAGTCAGGTTTAATAACTATCTTCTTAACTCAATTCTTCAAATGTCATGCGAGGACACGTGGTTGGTGCAAACACTTACACCTGTGAAAAATGAATGAGCTCTTCAGAAGAAATAAAGAGTTGAACTTCTCACTATTTTACAAAGTTAAATTCATAAATTATTTTAATGAGATACATATATTCAATTATTTTATGTTTCCAAAATATTAATTTCTCTATACAGAAAAAAATAGAAACATATAGCTTACAGGAAATTAACC